>PVIH01004848.1:0-91666 GCA_004025045.1 Sigmodon hispidus
CTGTACTCCATCAGCTGTCCTCCATCAGCTGTCCTCCATCAGCTGTCCTCCCTCAGCTGTCCTCCCTCAGCTGTCCTCCCTCAGCTGTCCTCCATCAGCTGTCCTCCCTCAGCTGTCCTCCCTCAGCTGTCCTCCCTCAGCTGTCCTCCCTCAGCTGTCCTCCATCAGCTGTCCTCCATCAGCTGTCCTCCCTCAGCTGTCCTCCATCAGCTGTCCTCCCTCAGCTGTCCATCATCTGTCCTCCATCAGCTGTCCTCCATCAGCTGAACTCCATCAGCTGAACTCCATCAGCTGTCCTCCCTCAGCTGTCCTCCCTCAGCTGTCCTCCATCATCTGTCCTCCATCAGCAGTCCTCCCTCAGCTGTCCTCCATCATCTGTCCTCCATCAGCAGTCCTCCCTCAGCTGTCCTCCACTGTGCTGCCTGTGGAGTTGCGGATCTAGAAACTTGTCAATAGCCATATGATAACTCGTTTACATTTCCATTTGATTTTTCTTGGTCTTTAGAATTGACATCTTAACAGTATTGCATCCTGCTGTGTGTTTGTCAAATTTGTTGTGTGTGTGTGTTTGTGTGTGTGTGTGTGTGCGTGTGTTTCTTCCAAAAACTTCCTTTCATCACAGTTGTAGTTTTATAGTTTTGCCGCTTGGATATTTCACTTGTTTTGTTTAATTTCAGTTTGGAATCAAATTATAAAGGATGTTGTATAAATATTTCAATTTGCATTGATGGTAATTTCAAATTTCCTCTTTGTTAGTGGAAGGATGGAAACAATCAGCTTTTACCTTTGCTATAGGTGCTTCTCAGGCCTAAGATTTTTAAAACAAACCATCTTTCAGAATTTCAATGTATCATCTACACATAAAGACAGTTTATTTCTTTATTCTCAATCTGTATAACTTTTATTTCACTTTCTTGTCCTCTTGACTGTCCAGAACTCACGGTTAGCAAAGTGGTGACAGGGACATCCTTGCCTTGTTTCTGACCTCAGAAGGAGAGCTGCAGACTTTTCACCATTGAGAAAAAGCATCAGCTTTACAGTTTTCTTCTCAGCTTACTGAGAGTTTGGTTTTCTTTTTAATTATCAGTGGGCACTAGAAGCTGTTGACTGCTTTGTCACGTGTACCAATATGACTATATCTACCTTTAAAGCTTTGATTTCTCTCTCTCTCTCTCTCTCTCTCTCTCTCTCTCTCTCTCTCTCTTTGTTTTCACCAATTTTTAAAACTCAAATCTATCAAGTGATACCATGTTCAGATTCCTTCAGCAAGGGCCACAGCTTTTTAACAAAACTCACTAGGATGAAAGTGGCTTCTCCCAGACCTGGTATTGCCAGTGTGCGTCCAAAGATTTGAGTTCAGTTTAGAGAAGCATTGTCACGCTACATTTCATAGTGTGATAGTGCATCCCAGAATCCCTGGGTCTTCCTAGAAAAGCCTTGTGTGCTCAAATACAACTAAGATGGGCTGGAGAGATGGCTCGGAGGTTAAGAGCACCGACTGTCCTTCCAGAGGTCCTGTGTTCAATTCCCAGCAATCACATGGTGGCTCACAGCCATCTATGTGGAGACTTGGTGCCCTCTTCTGGCACATAGGCATAGTGGAGGCAGAATGTTGTATACATAATAAATAAATCTTAAAGAAAAAAAAAAGAATTTGACTGTGATTCTCCATGGAGCACAGTGTCTTTAAATACAATTAAGACATGTTAGTTAAACCGAGCAGTTGGTTACAGTGTGGTAGACTGGCCAGTGAGAAGGGAACGAGAGTTAGGCAGGCCGCAGTATAGGAACCATTGGCTTACAGAAACCCACATGTCTAAAAGTATAAACTTGAATGTGACTTTACAAAATGTCAGGGTTTTTCACTATCAGGCCTTGGAACGATGTGAATGGGAAATAAATTAGTTGGCACCTCTTGTTTGTGAGGCCCATATTCACTATTTACAGTACTTTCCTCTCTTTGTTTTCTTTATCTGTATTGATATAAAACATACAAACAGAGGCACATATCTGTGCATATGATTAAGGGGATGACCAAGGAAATAGCTTCTCAGGTAAAAGTTCTTGCCAGGAACCCTGAAGACCCGAGTTCAGTCCCTGGAGCTCACCTGGTGGGGGGAGGGGACCCACCTTCACAATTTGTCCTCTGACCTACACATGCAGGCCATGGCATGTGCATGCCCAAATACTTACACATATGCGCACATAAGTTATATCAAAGTGTAACAGAATTTTAAAGCATTTTGAAGTGTCATGTCCCTTATTGCCAGATTTTTCTGTAAGGACAGGGATAACCATCATACAATAATGAAAAATAGGAAGTTTAACACTGGCACGGGTCAGATAATCTAGTTTATTGATTCTTTCCATTCTACCCTTCATGATTTTTCATCCAATGCAGCTCCAGTAAAGAACTGTGTGTTGCATTAGGTATCATTACTCTAGTCTTTAACCTGGAATAGTTTCTCACCAGACTGTTTCATGACATTGATATTTTAATATATGTACATATATGCCAGCTTTTTGTAGACTGTTCAGTTTGAGTTTGTCTGTGTTTTTTCATGACTCGGTCTGAGTGATAAGTCCCCAGACTGAACAACACTACAAAGGGGATGTATTGCACCCAGGGGCACAGTGCCCATCTGTCCTACATTGAAGGCATTCACCACCCTGTCATGACGTTACATAGTTTCTCCACTGAGTAGTGACTATTTCCTCCCTTTTAACTAATTAGCATTCTATATCCTGCCCTCTCTCAAATATTTCTCTCTAGGTTTAATATCTATTGATAACTCACTCTTAACACATTCTTAACAATGATAGCTGTAAAATTCTGGTTTTCTCTTCTGTCATTCCTACTGCATTTATCAGTTGACATTCTGCTGTTAAAAATAGCCCTCATTTTCTCCTCACCAAGTAACAAATATATATATACATACATACATACATGTATATATAAACATATAAGTATGTACACACACACATAATCAAGCACGTGGCAGAGAGCACTAACTAAGAATGCCATTGCCTTCTGAAACCTCAAAGCCCACTCCCACTGACACACCTCCTCCAACAAAGCCACACCTCCTAATCCTTCCTAAACAGTGCCACCAACTGGGGACCAACTATTTAAATGTCTGAGCCTATGGGGACCATTCCCATTCAAACCACCACAGAGTGGGTCCACTAGATCAAGTACAGCATGTTTTTGTGATTTTTATATTATTGCACAAGGAATTGCTATTTTTCTCTCATTTTTAGCTGTGCTATTCCTCTGGGTTGCCTTTCAGCATACGTGCCATTTGTGTATAAGAACACCAGTTCCCACATAGCATGGTACGACAAAGTGTATTGTCAAGCTTTCAAGTTGGTTCCAATCTGATGGGTGAGAAATGACATTTCAATATAGCTTAAATTTGCATTTCTAAGTTTAAAGCTGGAGTTGAATATCTTTTCATACGTTAAAGGCACTCTAATTCTTTCTGTGAATTGTCATTTTGTGTGACTTATTCATATCATTTGCCAATTTATAAGTAGGATTTTTGATCTAGCTTTTCACATCTGTTAAAGGTTCTTTATATATTATTACAATATTGATCCTGGTATCCATGATACATGTTATAAATATTTTCACACAAATTGTCATTTGTTTTTAAATTTTGCTCATATTTCTTTTGAGATCATTTATTTATACAACACTAAAGCTGTTTTCTTAATATATACAATTTAGTGGTGTTAATATTTATAAATTTTTGCAACTACTATCTAGTTCCATACTGTTTTTGAGAAATACTGCAGCCATTAGCAGTAATTTCCCATTCCCTCCTCCTAGCAACTGCCAATTTACTCTCTGTGTAGTTTTGCCTGTTCTGGACATTTCATAATAACAGTCTGACAATATATGGCCCATTTAGTCTGACTTAAGATATTCATAGTTTATTCATACTTAGCATCTGTAATTTAGTCATTTTCATGCATTTCACTGTATAGATATACTAGATTTTTATCAACTTACCTTTGGTAGTTGGGTTACCTTTGGTAGACATTTGGGTTCTTTGTGCTTTGTTTTGTTTTGTTTATGATTAGTGCTGTATAAGCATTTATATTCAAGTTTTATACGGACATACATTTTTATGTATGTACATTCTCTTGGGTATAAGACTGGGAGTAACTACTGAGTCACATGGTAATGATCAAAGCTTTGAGGAGTCAGTAGATTGTTTTCCAAAGTGACCTCAGTGTTTTGTACTCCTGAGTTGTTCCAATATGAGGGTTGCCACTTCTCTGTGTCCTCACCAAAATATATTATTATCTATGTCTTTAACGGTAGCTGGACTGTAGATGGAAGTTTCTTCCCTAACAGCAACTCCCAAATACCCAGCAGCCACTACCCAAATAATTGGCTTGGAGACTTGATATTACTTATAAATGCTTGGCAAGTAGATCAGATTTATTGCTAACTAGCTCTTACACTTAAATTGACCCATAATTCTTATTTGTGGTTAGCCATGTGGCTTGGTACCTTTTCTTAGCATGGCATTCTCATCTTGCTTCCTTTGCATCTGGATGGTGACTCCTGACTCTGCCCCTCCTCTTCCCAGAATTCTCAGTTTGACCACTCTGCCTACACTTCCTGCCTGGCTACTAGACAATCAGTGTTTTATTAAACTGTTTAAAGTGACAAATCTTTACAGTGTACAAGACGATTATTCCACAGCAATAGTAAAGTGATATTTGAATGTATTTATGTTTTAGTTTTTTTATGCTTGTTGGCTATTTTATGCCTTTACTGGGCAAATGTTGATTCACATCATGTACCCATTTTAGACAGTTCTTTGTCTTTTACATTGTTCTAAAAGAATTATGTATGTATATGTATCCTGATGCTAGAGCCTAAATGCCCATCAGTAAATAAAGTATTTTCCACCATTCACTTCTTACTGGTGTAAGGGCAAAAAAGCTTTTAATTTTGACTTAGTGCAATTCAGAAATCATTAGATTTGTTTTTGTTTGTTTGTTTGTTTGTTTTTTGTTTTGGTTCTTCAAGGCAGGGTTTCTCTGTGTAGCTCTAGCTGTTCTAGAACTTATTCTGTAGACTGGCTGGCCTTGAACTCAGAGTTCAGAGGCAGAACTCTGTTTCCCAAGTGTTAGGATTAAGGGTATGCACTGCCAACCATCATCAAGCTGAGAAACCACTGGATAGTTCAAGTTCATGAAGACTTGTATCTAAGTTTCCTTAAAACAGTTCACAGATTTTAATTCTGACACATAAGGTCTTTGAGTTTTGTGTGTGGTCTGATGTAAAGGGTCGGCCTTACTCTTTGCATTTGGCTATCTGGTTATTTCAGCCCATCATCTATTGAGAAGCTTATAATTTCACCATATAATTGCCTCAGCATGCTTTTCAAAATCAAATGACCGTAAGTACCAGGATTTATTCTTAGACTATCAGCTTTCCTTTATTGACCTAAGTTTTCAAATTAGTAACTGTAATCTTACTTTGTTATTCCTTTTTAAGAGTGCTTGGACTATTATAGTCCCCTTGGGTTCTCATGAATTTTAGGGCCACCTCTGACAATTTTGGTGCCTCTTCCCCACAAAATAAAATTCCACTGGAATTTTGAAAGTATTTAAGTTTTAAAGTGTTGCCATCCTAGCAATATTAGATTTTTTCAGTCCATAAACATAGATATCTCTCCATTACTTATGTTTTCTTCTGTTTATTTCAATAGGTTTTGTAACTTTAAAAGTATAAGTGGTTTATCTGGTTGCTGTTTTGATGTATGTGTCGTGTGTGATATATGTATCTATTTGTGTGCATATGAGTGTATCTTCCTCTTGGGCTTTCTGCTGCATGCTCTTGAGACAGTGCTTCTCACTGGTACTCAAGCCTGATTTCTTACTCAGATACTGAGGTCTGAACTCAGGTCTCCATCCTTCAATAGCAAGTACTTCTGCTCACTTTCTGTCTCCCCAGCCCTCAGAGCAGTGGTCCTCAATCTTCCTGACACTGGGACCCTTGAGTACAGTTTCTCATTTGTTGTGAGCCCCAGCCATAACATTATTTCGTGGCTACTTCAAAATTTGAATCACAACGTAAATATCTGTTATGCAGGGTATCTGATGTGACCTCTGTGAAAAGGTCCTTAGACCTCCTTAGAAGCTGCAACCCACAGGTTGAGAATCACTGCCTTGGAGTTTTATGTTTTACACTTATTGGATAATTCTTCCCTAAGTATTTGATATATATGTGGTGTGAGTGTGTGTGTGATGTATATGTGGTGTGAGTGTGTGTGTGATGTATATGTGGTGTGAATGTGTGTGATATATATGTAGTGTGAGTGTGTGTGATATATATGTGGTGTGAGTATGTGTGTGATGTATATGTGGTATGAGTATGTGTGTGATGTATATGTGGTATGAGTGTGTGTGTGTGTGTGATGTATATGTGGTGTGAGTGTGTGTGTGTAATGTATATGTGGTGTGAGTGTGTGTGTGATATGTATGTGGTGTGAGTGTGTCTGTGATGTATATGTGGTGTGAGTGTGTGTGTGATGTATATGTGCTGTGAATGCAGGCACACATGGGATGGTCAGAGGACAACTTTTTAAAGTGGTGCTCTTTCTCTGTGGGCTACAGGGACCAGACTCAGGCTGTGAGTCTTGCTTGACAGATGCTTTTACGTGTGGAACCATCCACCCAACCCTGTTTGTTGCATTTGTTGCTGTTTAAAGTGCCTTGGCTTCTTTTCTTCAGTATTCACTGATAGAAAAATACGTGCTTTGTAATGGCCATCTGTGTATTGAAACCTTGCTGAGCTCATTGGTGGGGTTTTATTCTGATCCATTTGTCTCTGTATGTTCAAATTTTTTATCTTCTATTGCATTCAGATTTTGAATCTAAATTAGAAGGGTTTCTCTCTCCCTGGGTTATAGAAGGATTTACCTGCTTTTAGAATACTTGGCAAGTTTGATAGTTAACTATTATTTTTATTAATTTTAAGGTTAATAAGAATTAGAGTGTTTTAAATAAAGAGAGACTTGGCAAATAAAAAATAACATTGAATTTGAAGTCAGAAAAATCAAGCTTGGAGTTCAGAATCTCTATTTCCAAGCTCTTTGTTTATAGACCAGTCATTCCATCCCTTTAAATCTACAAAGACATATTATGCTTCACAGAACAGCTCCAGGTTTTAAAACACTGAGTGCCTTGTGAAGTCTCAGGCCTACAACCAGAGTGTGCTACTTTTACTTATTAATAGTAATTATTAAACACTTATCACTGTTCCCTTTTCTCGAGGAGATTTACCTGAGGTATGGAAGAGAACAGAGTGGCCACAGGTCTCCAAGGAAACCATGTGTAAAAGGCATTTATTAAATATACACATAGAGGGTTCTGTTATCTTCCTGGTTGGTTTTCTTTCCCATTCCTTTGGAGTGAGAGGAATACACAGAGAGAAAAAAAGTTCATTGTCAGTAGAATGCAGAAAAGTTCCACAGCATTTTAAGAAGTAGCCCATTAGGATGGAAAAAAAGAAGGAAGTCCTGGGTAGCCATTGCACCTGGGAAGGTGGCAGTTTTGGGAACTTAGTGCCGCCCATCCGCCAGCCCTCTGTGGCAAGGCCATGGAAAGTCAAGGGAACCTCCATTTTGTGAAACTCCTCATTGATAGATGTTGATAATCACACCTTATTTTCTTATCTAAAGAAAAAAAAATAATTGAAACACTTTGTTGATGTGGGTGCAGCTGCTTTTGGTCTGTTTGCAAGGGATGAAGACCGGTGCCCAGCTTGCTTGAATTCCTCTTTTGCATCTCTGACGCTTGAGTGGTGTATTTCTCTTGTTCAATTTTCAGAGCATCTCAGCCACAACAGTAGGGAACTTTGATTTGCAAAGCATCATGAAATGAGCGTCTGTCAGTAGGGCCAGGAGATATGGTTGGTCCCACCTGTGGTCAGCCAAGGGTGTTGACAGCTGGATGCTTACATCTGGCTCCAGACAGTCTGTGGGTGGCAGCACTTCTTCCAAGCAGGCGTCTGCTGTGGATTTACTGCAAGCATAATTTGTTTATTAGAAATAATCTGTGAGAGACTTTTAATTTTTTTAAAAAAAAAAAAATCTCTGAAAAGTTAATGAAGGTTTTATCTTTACAAACAATTCTAAGTATGACATAAATCTAGGTGCCATAAAGAGGAAGATTGCTGATACTCTTAAGTAACCATTGTCAGTCTGCATCCTGACAGACCCAGCAGGCTGGGTTCACCCACCCTCCCGTTCTCAATAGTCCAGTCAGTGATCAGAAAAAGGAGACATATTCAGTGTGGCTACATACGGGAAAGAAACAAAGATCCAGTGAAACACCTGCCAGAAGTCCATCTTCAAGGTCCTGAAGTGGGGGTCAGGTTTAATTGATGGCGAGGAATCCACATCACTGGGCAGCCCTGGTCAGGCTGTAGGCCTACCCATCCTCACTGCCCCGGCCCCAGTCTTCTGCAAACATGTCTGACAATTTGAAAATCTCTTCCCAAGAGATAAAATCCTCTCCGGCTGGCACCAAAGCTCTACCTACCCTTCTCCTTCCTTCAGCACAAGATTCTTTGGCAGTTCCATTGTTTCAATTGTCTGTAGCCAAAGGGAAGGGTTCAGTAGCCTCCTTAGAGTGTCTTCATTCTGGTCAGAATGGTGACAGGTTGTGCCCAGAGGTACCCAGTGTTGACACTGCTGAAAGATCCCACTTTTGCATATTTGGAGATGGGTGTAGATTAGATAACAGAGTAACAAGGAGAAGATAAGGAGAGTGGGAGATTTGACAGCAAGAGAAATGAAAGAGGCCTACTATGTGTCCGTTTTTATGATGTAAAAAACAGTCAAAGAGAAGACATAGAGTCCTACAAACTATAGATGAAAAAGGTGATTCATAAATACATGGACAAAAGACAAGAAGAATTTACAGAAAAGAAAACAAATGGGAAAATGTCATTTAAAATTAATCCTCAACCTCAGTTGTTATTAAAGAATGGCTGTTTAACTGCCTGCCTTCAGACCAGAGTGTTCTGGGAAATGAAGCCAAGAAGGGCAAACCCATACTGTGATGGTACCTTGTAGTGGGATTATATCATTACATTGTAAATAATTGTCTCACCTACTAGTTTAATAAAAAATGCTGATTGGCTGAAGGCAGACAGGAAGTGTGGGCAGGGCTACCAGACTAAAACAAGCCCTGGAACAGGAAGAACAGAGCAGAGATGCCAGTGAGATGCAGAGGAAAGAAGCTGAAATACTGCTGAGAAAAGCTGAACAAAACGGGTTAGTTTAAGAGCAAGTGCTAGCTAGCAATATGCCAGGGCCCTAGGCTGATCAGTATAGCAGAAAATAAATACAAACGTCTGTGTGTTTCTGTAGGACTATTGGTCTTCACGTTTGGATCTCAGAGCTAGGCCCAAAAATACAGGGCAGAAAAACTCATACTACAGTACCTATGTGCATTTGGTATGTTTGCTGAGTGCATGTGTGTGTGTGTGTGTGCATATGTGTGTGCACATGTTTGTGAGTTTGAATATGTGTGTATATGTGTGTGTGTGAGTTTGAATATGTGTGTGCATGAGTGCATGAGTTTGAATATGTATGTGCACGTGTGCGTGCATTTGTGTACATGCATCAGTATTTCTGGAGTGCTGCACAGGAAGCTGTTCATAGTGACTAACTATAAAGACTCAGATTACGAGTGGGAGAGGTGGGGGCAAAGCATGTAAACTTAAGAATTTTTTTAAAGCTACATGCATTTAAAATCTAATTGCATTTTTAAAAAGCTCATACTTGCAAGCAAAAGAAAATATAAGGCCTTGACATGTCTATTTTGGTGCTAATCTTTATAAATAGCAGGGCTTCTTTCTCCCAAGCCCTTTGGAAGAGGTAAAATTGACATCTGGAGGAAAACCACCAAGGACTCTCTGTGACTATTAAAAGAAATGGGCCTAGTCCAGGGCCTCTGTTTTTAGATGTTGTCTACCCCTAGTGACTTCCTGTTCATCTAATCCCCCCCATGGGATTCCCAGGACCATTTTTTTTCCTGGCCAGGCCTCTCTAGCTGCCCAACCCCTTCAAGAAAGGCTTTCCTACAAGACAGAGCCTGGAGGCCACCTTGCACAGTAACTTGACCTATCTTGCATAATAAAGGTGTCACCTCAAAGCTGAAGATGGAATGGCCATCTGTAGCAGGGCCAGGACAGAAAGCTGGTCAGTTATAAATAAGCACAGAAAAGCTCATGCCTGTCAGTGACACAGTGACGAATGGGCCTGAGCTTGTAAATAACAGCAGAAACTTGTGCTAAAGCAGGAGGAGGAGCCAGTGATGCCCAGTCCATCCCTCATCCCCCGACTTCTTCCCTTTGACACTGTTGCTTCCACAGTTCTCATGCTGGTGCCCCACTGTTTCCTAGACAGTTTACTCTATTTCTTGGCAGAGTCCACCACTTAAGCCCCCTTTTTCTGACCCTTAAGTTGTTTTCCATTACACTGATAGAATGTCGTCTTCCTGTGGGTGTGATTGGTTTGGCAACAGCTTGTGCCAAAGCACCTGCACATGAGTAGTGCAGGCCTTAGGCTGACTCTGTGCCCTGTGCTGACTTACCATGTGACCTTGATGCTTCACTTCCTCACTTATAAAGAGAGGCAACATCTGTCATTGGTCCTATGGGATTAAGCAAGATAGTGTGTATAATCTGATTAGCACCATCCTTGGCAAAGTAAGTACCTGCTCATAATTGGTCCCCTTCTTCCCCCAGTCTCTCCTCCATTCTAGCCGTTGATTTACAGAGAGACCTGGCTGTGGCTAAATTGAGACTTTGTCCAGGTAAATACATGATAAGTCCACAGAGGTAGCCTGGGTTACTTGTGTACTCCCTCTGTACTTAGCTATAGCAGAAAAGACTTCCATCTGGATCTGTGGTCCCCTAATTACTGCAAATTAGAGGGGACAAAAATCTGTCCCCAGTCTCCCAGGTACCCTGTCCCTGAGTGTTTCTGCATAAGTAAAAGTACTTTTATGATTTTGACTAGCCACCGAGTTTCCTCCTCAAGGGATACTGCACATTGTACAGCTTCAGGGCATCAGGCCCAGTTAGATAAGACTCTGCCAGCCCTGGCTGTGGCTGCATCTATTGGCAGACAGGTCAGAGCAGAGGAACCCTGGTTTCCTCCAGACATACACCTGAGATACTAGATACTCTGTCATGTGACCGGTACTCAGGGAGCTCGTCTTGGCTACGCTCTGAGTAAGTTTTTTCAGTAAATGTTCTTGGTTAGTGGGGAGACTAAAGGTCATTTGTTTGTTTTCGTTGTTTTCTTAACCCAGTTGATTTTCAAAGTCCAACCTGGTGTTATTTAGCCTTGTTCCTCACTTTAGGATGACAGTTGATAAGCTGTCTGAAGAACAAAAACAATCTTTTTATAGAATGAAGTCTCATTTTTTATCTATGTTTTAACTCCCTTCCCCCTCCCAACCCCTCCTGGTCACTCTTTCTTATCCCCATCCCCCTATCCCCTCCCTAGAAAGGGCAGGGGGTCCCAAGATGGATTAGCTCAGCATCCACTCCAGGCAAGTCTGATTTCCTCATCCTAATATCAAGACTGGGTCAGGTGTTCCTCTGGAAGAAATGGGCTCCAAGGTGCTTCAGATCCCAAGCTGTTCAGTGGTTGAAAAACAAATAAATTTTGAAAATGGAGGGGAGCCCTGCCCTGGGGAGATTAATGAGGTGAGGGGTTGGTGTGATGGCCCATTAGGGGCCAGTGTGGACCAATGCCTGAGCTCTGTGGCAGGCAGTGGAGGCGAGCAGGACTCTGGTCACCCTGGTCACTGCTTTCTCACTTTCTGATGCTCTCACTGGCATGCAGCAGGGCTGTGCATTCACATCTCCACTTCACACTGTTCCAAAGATACAGGACTGCAAAATCACCAGCCTTGTCAGCTGCTTTTCGTGTCCCTGTCCCTTTCAGTCCTTGTCATTAATCTATCTTCCGTGCCCCAGGGAGGCCCTTCTCTTTCTACAACGGCCAGGTAAAAGAGGAAGCAGGGACAGGGTAGGCATCCGTCAGCGACTCTCCTCAAGTGTCTGAGAACTGTGGATGGTATTGTGCAGAATAAGAAGAGGTCCTTGAGGAAAGTGTAGATTAAAATCACTGGTGCAATGGTGTATTCATCTTTGCAAGTTGCCTTTTGTGTGTGTGTGTGTGTGTTTGAAATATAATCAGGTTAATATATGTCCACAGAGATAAATTATTGTACTGATAAACCAAAAAACATTCGCTTTCCTGCTAATGGATACTTAGAAGAATATCCATTCTTGCTGTCTCAAATTATGCTTGTATGGATTTTTTTTTTTTTTGATAGACAACAGGCACTGCACTCATCGAGAAGGGAGCACATGAGAGGGCACATGGAGGCAGCTGAGCAGAGCCCCAGAAGCTCTCTACATGTAATAGAGCCACAGCTCCTGAACCTGTGAACCAGAAGTGTCCGTGCTAATTTCAAGGTTACAAACGGAACCCTGGCCAGTCCACAGCATAGAGAGGAAAATGAGTTTGTCAAATGCCAGAGAGGCACGATGTGAGCTGGGACATTTGTGGCTTTACTGTTCCATTCTGCGTTCTCTATGTACCTGCTCTGCACTCCAGAGACTGATACAGTAGAGGACCGGAGTTCTCTGACTGGCAGTCACACAGCCTGGTCCACAGAAGGAGAGTGCAGGGCCTCCCTGGATTCCCCCGCTCCCCACCACGGGTCACCAGGGCATGGAAGGAGATAGGGGTGCCTCCCTGGATCCTTCCTGTGGGTCACTCATTTTTCCATTTACCAACAACATCCCCTTTGTTCTTCTGGTATAAGATCGGAAAGCCTTTGACCTTGAGGTTGGGCATGGGTGCAAGGGATCATCCTATTGGTTACCTGTACGCAAGTGCCACCTTTTCTCCCCTTCAGTATCTACTAAGAATTCTAACAGTTGGGACACAGGGAGGAAGTTAGCTGAGTGCAAAAACATAGTAAGACATGTCTGCATGTTTGTACAAATCCAAGTGCCCTGCATTTTTGTGGTTCATCGTGATCTTCTTTAGAACTGTAACCAGCATGACATTTTTGTATGTGAACCCCTAGTGTTAGCACAATATCTGACAAGTAGAAAGCACTTTAAAATTAAAATAACACCGAGCCAAACGGGAATAAATTAAACTAAGCCGAAATGAATGGAATTTTTACTGACTAAATGAGATGCTAATCTGACACATTTTAAACACCCTGGGTGTTCTGCCCCACCCTCTCCCTTCAGCATACGGTTTAAAAGGCTCCTTGAACACTAAGTAATGAATTAGATTAGAAACTGAGTTTATGAAATGAATGATCAGTGTTTGCTTGTACAGCATCAGCACCTCACATAAAAGAGTGTCAACGTCAGAACCATTGTCTGATGGATGCAGAGCCCCTAAGCCAATGCTTCTCAACCTGTGGGGCTTGACCCCTTCACATGCTGTTTTTCCCAGATATCAGATATTTACATAACCATTTACAACAGTAGCAAATTTACAGTTATGAAGTAGCAACAAGAATAGCTTCTTGCTTAGGGGTCACCACAACATGAGAAAACTGTATTAAAGGGTCACAGCATAGGAAGGCTTGAGAACCACCGGCCTAAACCTTTGGAACCTACTTTCTTGATACTGTGAGTGTTTTATTATGGTTGTTTTGCTGCTGGAAAGTGTTACTTTCTGCCTCCAATCAAAAAGTAACTTCTAATTCTTTCAGGACATGTATTTATTTGTTGGAAAATAATTGTGATAGGCCGGTTTATTACCTCTCCTTGCCTTATGATAGTGAACAGTAAGGAAACAGAAAATCTTTGAACTTGAGTTTTATTCAGTCAGAAACAGCACACAATGGTGTCCTGAGCACCCTGCAATGGGCTTGGGTGTAGATCGACAGGTTGGGGAGTGGTGGGGGGTGTGGCACAGTCGCGCCCCCCCCCCCCCCCCCGTGGGTGAGAGTGTGGGCAATTTTACTCTTTCTTTTCTTCCTGAAAACACAGACTCCTTGATAGCTTAACTACCCTTCAGCTCTGTAGTCTGAACGCTATGTAACTTATCAAAACAGAGTTTAAGAATGGGCTTTTTTTGTGCTAATTTGAAACTAATGACCATTCTGGGCTTCCCCTGGCACTTGTTTAATTCTTTTGGAAGAATTTCAGTAGCGAGAAAAGTTGTTTTCAATCCTTTCTGCTTAAGAACTCTGGGAGTTCCAACACAGCAACAAAAGCCATTGCTAGCAGGGGTGGCTGGGGTGGTCAAGTCCAAGCATTGGCAACTCAGACTTTAACTCATGACTGAGACTTAAATGAGGCAGTCTAGTGTTAACAGCATGCCTGTGCCTTGATCCTGATCTGAGACACCTTGGTACAGACCGGAAGGCCCTGCTGATGGCCTCACTCCTTAGGGCATTGCTCCTGTCAATCAATGTTCTGTCAGTCGGCCTTGTCTTGTGCCCTGGCTGTTGGATGAAAAGCAGTGTTCAGAACATGGTACAACAAGCAGAATCTGAAGTTCAAGTATCAGAGTCAGAGTTTATCTCCATCCTTTAGTGTGAGATATCTGGACCGTCTACCCTGTTGGTGTTCCATTATTGTAACACACACTGAAAGCCAGCCACGGAAAAAAAGAAGACAGGTTTATTTGGGGCATGATTTTGAAGGTTAGAGTTCATGATGCTCACTTCATGATGGCCAGAAAAAACAAAAGAGGAAGAGCCTGGAGTCCCATAATCCCCTCTCAGACCTGCAATCTCCCACTCGGCCCCAACTCCTTAATAGGTCCAGCACCTCTCAGCAGCAGCTAGCCGGGACTAAGCCCTTAACACATGTTCCTCTGTGGAATGTTCCAGACCCATTCAGCACTCAGTTTTCATATATAATGTATATACATATACATATATAGAATGTATCCCCCAAATTAAGTGTTGTGATGCAAATGAAAATAACTGAAGTGTAGTTTAAATCATGGCGGTTGTTGTCACCTTTTGCCTGCCTGTTATCTTCCTCCTGGCGTCACCCTGTGAGGCTTAATCTGCATTGTTAATATGGCTGGATTTAGACTCCTCACAGGTGCACCTCTGGGCATGTCTGTGAGGGGATTTCTGGAGAGGTGAAATGAAGCAAGCCAGAAGACCCATTCTGAATGTGTTCTGTGTTCGGCTGGCTCGGGGGCGGGAGAAAGCCTGCGGAGTGCCAACACCCTCCTTTCCTAACAGAAACACAATGTGACCAACAGGGCTCCTCCCTGACCACCTTTTCTTCCCACCATGACACAATGTATCCGCTGTAAGTTGTTTGTCCCAGGTATTTTGTCAGAATAATAAGAAAAGTAACAAATATGTGCTCTTTGGCAATAATCCCAAACCATCCACCATCCCAAGTGATCGATGGAGCGCATTGGCTCTGCTCACATTTAGCCCGGCTTTCCATGGCTGTCTAAAGCTTCTTCAAGTGATTATTAGAATGGAAACTTATTACTCACAATATTTTCAAATTTTAATTGTTACTTATTTGTGTGTGTGTGTCTGTGTATGCAAAATGCACAAAGTAAGAACAGGCCCTCCCCCACACACAAGTGTGTGTCTGAGTATCAGATCAGCTGGAGCTGAAGTTACAGGCAATGGTGAGCTGCCTGATGTCGGTGCTGGGAATCAGACTCCAGTCCTCTGCAAGAACAATATATGCTCTTAACCACCGAGCCAGCCATCTCTCTGGCCCAGACTCTTTAAATTCAAAACCTTAACAAAGAGAAAGCGAGTAACATTTTCTTTGAAGGGCTATATTTGATATTTTATTTGAAAAGATTTTCATTATTATGTTTATGGGATGCTATTTTTTTATTGACCAGTTTTAAAATTAACTTTATTGTAAAGAATCTAAGCAGTTTTCCATGGTAAGGCACCTCCCCCTGGGCCTCAGTGCAGAGCGTGCAGGCCGCCCTCTGTAGGTAGGATCCGTGGTCTGACTGAGCAATAGGCCAGGAGCTGAACTTGCCTGCTTCCCCTGTACCTCATTAGTACTTTTCATGTCTTGAAGCCTCACCCCTCCTACCCGCCACCCCCCCCCATCTTGGTCGTCTTTGCTGACTTAGATGACCATAAGCTTCTAAAGGATTTATTTCGGGGATTGGCTCCAGTGAGGATTTCTGCATCCAGGGTTCTGGCCTTCACCCAATACTTCTCAAATTTCCCAAAGTCAATTGCACTTCTTTATCAATCATCCCTTCCAGCTTGCTGGAAAGTTCCTTGGCTTCCTGCTTATCACTGTGAGGGTGGTTTCTGTTGCTGTTGCCGCCAAGCATATAAACAACTTGTCTCTTCTCTCTGTGGTGACAGGCACATCTCATCATCCTGAGTAAAAATCCCACCCCAGAGGAGGCTGCAGACTCTGCACACTTTATTGCCCGGGCTGCTGTTGCTTCTGGGAGACATGACCACCATGGTGAGAACAGACCTCCTTCCCTCCTACACAAGCTGCTTGGGCATGTGTCACTGGGGGGTGAGGCCGGGGTGAGCTTTCTGCCCTGGGGCTCAGCGGCTCTGCAGCTTCCCTATCTGCTTTCTAAGCCCTTCTCCTTCAAAATGTCACTCTTCATCCAGAACACCACTAGAAACCATGGGGAGTTTATGCACGGCTGGCCCATAGGGACATCTCTGTTTTTCCAAAGGTATTTTTTTTAAAGATTTATTTATTTATTACGTATACAGTATACAGAAGAGGGTACCAGATGTCATTATAAATGGTTGTGAGCCTCCATGTAGTTGCTGGGAACTGAACTCAGGAACTCTGGGAGAACAGTCAGTGCTCTTAACCTCTGAGCCATCTCTCCAGGCCCTCAAGGCAACTATTTTAGAGTCTGCTGAACTATAATAGCAACAGCCCTGAACTCTGAGCTCCCTCTCAGCTTTCGGCCTGGGTGAATGTTCACAATGTCAGGGTTAGGGTTAAGGTTAGGGTTTCAAAAGGAAGCTACCACTCAATATGTATTTTCTCATCAGGATAGTTAGACCACGGGATCTGGGAATTCTCTCTGCCATCCTAGCATCCTATGTGCGACAGGAAACATTTTAATGATTTTGGTGGGGCCAAACTATTCAAAAATGGCCTATACAGAAGAATAAGATATTCCAAGATATCAGATAGAAATTATTGTGAATAATATTGATTCCAGGGTGGTAGAAATCAGTGTTGGGAGGATATGGAGTCAGTTTAGGAAGCAAGAGTCAGGGTAACAGGCTAGACTCAGGAGGTAAAGGGGAACCTCCCCAAGGAGCAACCTGGTCTGATAAGGCCATAGACCAGACAGGGACTCGGTCTGAACAGGAGCCTGGTGCAGGGTTTCATAGGTTAGCCCTCTTCCTGCCCACTTGGCTCACCCAGCAAACCTAGAAGAGCCTGACCAGAGATGGAAGGAGGAGCCAGGTGGATTGTTCTTCCCTCCTTTGGGTGTTCTATGAGAGGTAGTCAGTCAGATGTGCCTTCAAAAGCCTGGAAGAGCCCCGGGGCTTAACCTGCTTTTTGCACTCCCATTAATGGGTGCAAGAAACTTCCACTACACTTAATCAAACATTGAAAAGACAAATATTTGAGAGTACAAGACTCACAGGCACCCAGATATCTATAGGAACCCCGATGTACAGGCAGCGGGAACAGATCAGGTAGTTAAGAGCAAGTGGCCCCAGCTGCCGACTGTGGAATGGGGGACAATGCAGGGTAGTGGGGACCGTGGCACACAGAGGAAGCCTCTACCCAGCTATTTTGCCCTAGCATCATGGCTCCGTATGACAGGAGAAGGAAGAAATTTGGATCTTCCTGGGAAATCTCCAATTGTTGGCTGATGGTAACTAACTCAAATATGTCTGAGATTCAAATGAGTGTGGGGACAGCCTTGAGCCCAGGTGGCCCTGAAATCTAAAGAGAAGGTGCCCTGGGCTCATAGTTTTCCTTATCCTGTGTGACAAGAAGGACAAGCTCTTTTATTCTGTTTAATATTTAATCTCTTTTTCAATATATATAATGTTTCCTATATTTTACATTTATGGTTCCAAAGTACTTAACACTTTTTTCTATGTATTTTTTTCTGAAACAAAGTTTTACTCTGTAGCCCAGGCTGGCCTCAAACTCAGTGGAGGTGGGTTCTCCTGCTACAGCCTCCCAAGTGCTATAGTTACACTGTTATGCCTACGTGTAAGAATTTCTATGATTGAGTGAGGATTTTATTGTTACAAACAGGTTATGTACAGGTTCCCACGAACCTAGGTCAATAGCCTAATTCCAGCACAGAGAATGGCTAAGGACCCTTTAAAACAAAACATATGTAAGCAAGATGCGACACACCTTGGCATTCCAAGAGTGGGCAAAGGAGTAAGATACAGCCAACTGGTGCAAATCCAACTTTTGAATCCGTTGGCTGCTGCGTTGACTCGAAGACCTAGGCCCTGCCCCCAGGTATCAATGTGCGAATGAATCCAGGTCCTTACAACACATATGAGCCCATGGGTCTAGAACTACACCTTTGGCAGAGCACAGATGTTTGTCATATGTGGAAAGAGCCATCTATGGAATGTTTTGTAAAGCTGGGGGTCATGACCTATTTCTACAGACTGTTGTATCAGCAGCAGTTTGCCTAAGCTCCAGCCTCCGTATGCCATTGTCACTGCCACCAAGCTGCCATTCAGCACCTGAGATAGCTGCTCTTCTCTGTCTGTCTGTCTGTCTGTCTGTCTGTCTGTCTGTCTGTGTGTGTCTCTCTCTCTCCCCTGTTTTCTCTACACCAAAACAGTAAGTTCCAGGTGGGCACGAGAGCTGTCCCTCTCAGATTCAGCACCTGCCAGAGGACACCAGGAGGTACCTATCCATCATCTTGGTGACAGCAGTGACACTTTGATGGGAAATTGAACCACAAAACCTTAAAAGATGAGGACGTGTCTTGGTGGTTTCTGGGGGAAAAAAAAATTGGAAGGTTCTGGTGGGCAGAGGAAGAAAACAGTCTCTTCTGAGAGACTACCCTAAGGGATGGAAGAGGCAAAGGGTAAAAACAGGCTTCTGGCCTGGAGGCCATTCTGGTTCCGAGCCCCACCCAGTGCACAGTGGACTCCCTTGTTGACTATGGGAATTGAATGATGGCCAACAGAAATTATACAAGAAATGGCTTTGTTCCAAAGCTCCAAGTTAGACCCATCTGCTTTGCCCTTCATAGAATCAGTGACACTCCAAATTGAGGTGTGTGTGTGTGTGTGTGTGTGTGTGTTCCTGGGTGTGTAGTTTTTGGTATAAATACAGCAGGGTTTGCCTCCCTGACAAAGTGCGAGTGATCAAAGCACGTGATGATGCGGACAATGTGAGCACTAAACAACTCATGCCTGCATAGGACACACTGGCCTCGCTTTACTCAGCTCCAGTTCTGGATGAAAATTCTGAGTCCATAGGAAATGTGATTTTCCAAGCCACTGGGTGATCAAGGTCTGAGCCCAGAGGGTTATCAGAGACCCTCTTTATCATTCGTTATATGTAAGGACTGGCCCTATATGTTCCTCCTCTCTTTCCTATGCCCATGCAAGATCTGGAGTTTGGAACAAACATGGGACTTTGGATGAGTGAAGACGGCCTAAAGACAAGGGAATGGAGAACCGCTGGGAAGGGCCAGGACCCAGAAGCCTGCTCAAGGCTGATGTCAGCTCACCCTCAGCTCTTGTGGCCATGCAGAGCATTTCTTGATGATATCCAAAGAGCTTGTGTCCCAGTCATAACTGAGGTGTGTGAGGGCACAATGGCAGTAGGGCAGGTAGCGTCTGGGGCTGGAGACTAGACAGAAGAGAAGTGACTCCAGGAGCACAGGCAGCAGATGCCTCGGGAAATAAGGACGGCAGCTGTTGACACCTTTAACAGTCTATAGAAGCAGGGCATGACCTCCAGTCTTTTCAAAGATACTCTCACAGCAGCTTCTTCCTACCACCCTGTGTTCTCAGTCTGGAGAAACTCCTGTTTCTCTCTCTCTCTCTCTCTCTCTCTCTCTCTCTCTCTCTCTCTCTCTCTCTCTCCCCCTCTCTCTCTTCACCTCATCATTGCCTCATACCAAAAGGACCAAGTCCAGATGAGCCTGAGGACTGCTCCTTGATTGACCCCTTTCAGATACAGCATCTGCCAATCAAAGGATAGCTATCACCTTGGTAATAGTATAGGTAATTTGATGGTAAATGGGGCTATTGAAGCCTTAAAATGATGACATGCTAAGTGAGGATGCTGACAGAGAAGCCCATGCCATGCCAGTTGTCCAGTAGCAGTGTGGACCCCGAAACAGCTGTGTAAAGTCAACAAACCCTCTTCCCCATGACCCAAGCAAATTGGAAATGAGCACCAGTGTGGAGATCCCCTCCCCCTCATCATGCTAATCGTTGAATCCTGCTGTTGTCAGAGTCTTTACTCCCTCAGTGGCCGATGAAGGCAAGACTGAGAGCGAACTAGCCTGGCCAGTGATGGAGGGAGATCCAGGGTTTGTCCTAGCTTGTACCAGCAAATGTGCTATGTGGTACCGGCAAAACAGGAACAGCCTGACTGGGACCCAGGAATCCAGCTTCCTTCTGGAAGCGGAAACAGGCCGACACCACAGACGGGGAACACAGCTGGAAACCAAGCAAGCACAGCTCCATCTTCCCTGCCATCTCTCTGTTGTGTCCCTTTACATGGAGGAAGCCACCAAGGCAAGGCTGTGGGAGACCCAGCCCTCTGCTGCCCCCTGCAGGGAAAGGGGAACAGGACTACTGAGAAGTCCGAGAGACAGCCTGCCTCCACCCCCACCCGATCCCAGCCCCTGCTCTCATCCACCCAGGACTCTCTGACCTGGACTGTGGTCACTTCTAGTCCTCAAGTCCTAGCCGGGTCCCCCAGAAACAAACCTGCATGTCTTCCAGAGTGTCAAGAGGGCAATCTGGCCTGTGTTCTTTTACATGTGAACCTGTTTGTCCCTAACATAGACTTTCAGCTTTGCTTTGGATTTTGGAGAAAACACAAAACAATACAGTCTTGAAAAAGCGTAATTTCCCATGTGAGGATTTTCCACTTGCCAGTCTGCTTCTGCTCAGTTGCTGGATGTCCATTGAAGGAGCTGTCTGTTAACGAGCAATGCCGCTGGCCCAGAAGGAAGTGTTTCAGGCCACACACTGGAGCTGGTGCCTTTGCCTGCGCCATCCTGCATTCCTGGGGCAGACAAAATTGCCCTAGAAGTCTGGGAGGCTTGTGCTTGCGTGAAGATTCCCAATTCAGGCTCGTGGAATGTCACTAACCTGGACCTGGCCAGCTTCCCGGAGCAGCCATAGACAAACTTGGTATTAACATTTCTCCCAGCCCTGCTAAGTGTTCAGGGCCTTGGCCTTGTGTTTATAATGCTTCTCCTTAAGGATATTAAGATGAAATGGTCCAAAGCCAAGTACATTTCAGTGTAAACCTTTGTGCTTCAGGGCCTACTCAGTGCAGGCAGCCTTGTTTGGAAGTGGCCCTATGTGATCCTGGGTGCCAGAATGCTAAGGAGTTCTTCTGGGTCCCAGAAGGAAATGGTGCCTGCTCCTATTGGAGCCTAGGGACTGGGATTTATGAGTAACTGGGTTTCTGTGTATAATTTCTTATATGCAAATTTAATTTCTTATATTTCCCAGTCCCCACTGGTCCTGGCCTCTCCCTACATTTTGCATAGGTAGAGATTAAAATGTTTCTGAAGCTTTTTCTTTGTAGAGTAATTTCCTGGTTAGGTCTCCGGGACCTTCCACACTCCCTCTCTCTCACCTCTCCCCCTATGTCTTGCTTGCTCTGCTTGTCTTGGGTATACCCCACGCCTCCTCCACAGTGCTTACCCGTCACAGTGCCCCTTGAGCCCTTAGTGTCCCGAGAGACTGCAAGTCAGGCAGCCACAGTCGTTAGCCTTCACCTTCACCTTCCTGTGGCCATCCCTAGCTGCCTCCTCCAATCCTTCACCTGAGGCCTCACGGTGAGGCTGCAGTGTGCTATACTTCTGCTGGCACACTGGTGACTCCCTGTGTCTGTTCCTTCATCCTCACATTGCTCCCCTTGATCTCCCTTTCCTGCTCAGCCTTCCCTTACCCTGGGGCCCTGTGTGCTCTAAGAGAACCTTCCTCACCTCATCCCTCTACTGGGGGAGGGTCGTCATTGCTTACCAAGAACGCCTGGCCAGCCTTGCACTTGCCTGCCAGTGAGCAACCAAAGCAGATATCATTCCACAGCTGCTCTGAGCTTCTTGAGAAACAAAGAAGAAATGGGTGAGGCCAAGAGAAGGAAACAGAGCTTATTTTGTTGTTGTTTTTGCCAACAACAGAAGCATTCCCCTCTCAGAAACTTCTGGAAGTCATCCTCTGATCTAGAGAACTGGAGTGCAAGGTCAGAGCCCAAGGCTTTCGAACAGAGAATTTGTATAGCCTCCTTCCCATTCCCTCTTCCTAGAAAGATGACCACAGCCCTGGCCCAGTGGTCCAAGTCATCCATCCCCAGAGTCCAGATAGACGATGTACAAGAGTAGCAGCTCTTGGGGCCAGTGGAAGAAAGAGTGGCCTGTCACTCACCCCAAACCTGGGTTGCTGGGCCTTTTTCCTAGAGAACAACCCAGGGTGGAGCGGAAACATCAGGAATCCTACCTGGCCAGTTGCCTTCTTTCCTTTGTGCCCTTTCTGGGCTGGATGAAGTACACAGCCCGTGATTGTCACTTACAAGGACTGGATCATCCTTTTGGGTGCCAGCACATAACTTCTGTTCAGAACTTCTCTCAAAAGCTATGCTATTTATGCCCACATGTTATTTGAAAAGGATTTTAAAGGCAGCTCTTTGGAGAATACATATCCTTTCCCAAATTAAGGACCTGGAGGTCTAAGGTTGCAAAATGTCTAACCTCTGCCTGTATAGCCCTGTATGAAAGCCTTGTGGTTGTGGGGTGGGAATGGAGAGTCTGGACAGCTCTGAGTAGTGAGGAGCCCAGTACAAGCAGATCCCACCGTGTCTGAGCCCCTCCCTTGTCGAGCCCGCTGAGGACACTTGGTACCTTTATGCCCTGCACACTTGGGACATGGTGCCTATTTAGCTACTGTGCTTTCCCATACACACCTGCCTCCAGCAACACATATGACCTTCCTCAGGTTATATAACAGTTTTAACAGCTTAGCCCATCCACTGTATAGAGTTAGATGTATGTAAAAAGTAAGGGGTGAGCTCCCAGGCCTCACAGGTAATGGATGGCTGGGGGTAGCAGCACCTGGCATGATCTCAGTTGTCCAGTCAGTTTGTTGAATGAAGGTCATGCTAGGAGTAGAGACTTCCTCTTTTTAAATTTCTTGGAGTTCTGAAAGTTAGTATAAAGACTAAGACTGTTACAAAAGATAATTGCCACACTGTACATGGAGCCTTCCTACATAATGATGCTGTCCTTACACCCTCCTCCTGTCTCAGAACAGCCTCAGGAAGATGAAATCCAGGTGAAGTGGAGTTCATTTTAGTTAGAAGTTCCTGATCAAGGTCAGAGAGATGGCTAGGGGGGCGGTGCTCACCACCAAGCCTGACTATCTGAGTTTGATCACAGGGACCCAAGTGGTAGAAGGGCAGAGCCAACTCCTATAAATTGTCCTGTCACCGATGCCCTACTGCACATATACCCACATACACATAAATATACAGAGAGAGAGAGTAAGATTTTTAAAAGCTTTCTGACATCCAGTGGGTCTGTGCAGCCCTCTGACTCTGTGAACAAAGTCTTGTCTGCTTTTGCCTGTCTGTCTGGCTTCAGGGTCCCAATGGAGCTATCTGTAGAGACTGTTAAGAAAGTATCTGTCCACAGCATCAGTCTGCCGTCCGCCCCCCCCCCAACCATAGACAACCCACACCCTCAGCAGGAGATTTATGGACCTGGCTCACCTCTGTCATCAGGGCTCACATTTACAGGCTGAGTCACCCTTCATGTTTCAGAGAATGACTTCATCCTTGCCCAGGCTACAGGCATCAGGTTGCAGAGGATTCTAGAAGTGCTTTTTAAAGTTAAGAATCGCCATATGCAAGAAGACTAGCTGCTTGCTGGCTCTCTGTGAAGTCATACCCAGCTTCAGAACACAGAAACATGCTGGGATATGACTTCCTGTCCAGTGCTCATGACTTCCTGTCTCTTTGTAAAGTCTCTTCTCACTTGTCCCAGATGAGTCTGGGGTATCTATCCTCCCATCCCAGCCCCGGAAAACAATCTCTGTCAGGACATGACTCCTTTATGGTAGACTAGCATAGACTTTTCTCTCTCCTCAAAGACCAGCCATATAACCATTGTTCCCAGTTGATTTAGGGCCAGGAAAGGGGAGGGAAACAAGTCAGGGTCCTGCAATAAAAGAGTTTCCCTTTATCTCTGGTAAAGGTAAAATGGCTTTAGATATACAGACAGGGAGAGCACACTGCCAATGCCTGGGACCTCCCTGTTCCTGTGTTCCAGAACATCTTGTGAAATGAGGATCCTGAGACATGGTCAGCTTGCCTGCGATTCCTGCCATTAGGGACTTTCTGTGCCCTGGCCTTATTTTTCTTCTTTGACTAGAGACCTTCCAGAAACAGGCCAAAGACAGGGAATGCTGGGATTGCTGTCATACATGACTAGACCTGCCCGTTGGACCATGGATCCTCACTGGTCACTCAGAGAGAATTCTGAACTTTTCTTTCTCCTGTCTTGTATTTCTTTCCCCACCTAGCTTTTTACTTCCTGGTTTGACTCTCCTAGCTAGGACTAAAGCTGTGAGCCACCACTGCCTGGCTGTCAGGCCTTGAACTCACAGAAAGATCTCTGTCTCCTGAGTGATGGGATTAAAGATGTGGGTCACCACTCCGTGGCCTTTAAGGCTTGGCTCTGTGACTCTGTCCTCTGATATTCCAGACTATTTTTATTAAATTTACAATATATCTCAGCTAGAGTCCATAAAACCATATGTGTGGTAAGGAGTGAGTGAATTGAGATAATGACCTATCAACATGAAAATACCCTAGTGTGCTCAGGTCTGGGATAGGTCCCTCCCCCAGTCAACTTTGCTTGCTGTATCATCAAGAACACTAAAATGTCTGAAAAATAAAAAAAGTAGGTTTCTGTATCCTTCTGAGGTGAAAATAGTTTCTGCTAAAACAAGCAGATTAATGGGCAGAAGAGAGTCCCTGGAGCAGGCTTCTTCTATCTAAATACTTATTTTTAAATGTTTTAATGTTCTAAATATCGCTAGCAGCATATTTTCTCCATCTCTGCTTCAGATCTTTGAGCTGTTCGTCACTCTTTGCTCTTTTCAGATGTGGCCGAGCAGTATTTTCAGGAAAGCATGACTCATGTAAAGGATTCTGAAGGAGCAGGAAGAGCCAAGTTCCTTTCCATTCAAGATGAATTTTGCAATTTTCTGCAAATCATTGGACAAAAAGAAGTAAGTGTCTCTTTGCCTCCCTAGTCCTGGGATTACAAGTGCGTGCCACCACACCCAGCATTTTTATGTGGGTTCTGGGGATTGGACTGAGGCCTCTATGCTTGAAGGTATTTTAAAGACTGATCCGTCTCCCCAGCCCATACTGCCCTTTTCTAACACCTGCCCACTCGGCTGCCGTCTTCTTTCATTCCCTTCTTGTAGCCTTCTCTGATTCATTCCGGGCTAGTGCCATCTGACCCTTCGGCCGGCCGCCTGCTTCCCCCCCTTGCCTGCACTGGACTCTTCAGAATCCTCCGTGCAGAGTCCCAGTGACATAGTGAAATCTTTGCATTGTAAATTTCTGTGGATTTTTAGTGCTGCTCAGAGAGCCACACTGAGGTCAGTGAGAGCAAGGATTCTCCTGCTCACAGTGGAGTTAGTGAGCAGACTCAGGGGGATGTCTGCTTGTTGGCCAGCTGACTCTTAGCTTCCACAATCCATGTAATCTTAGTTCCCACCCTTCCGGCCACAGTATAGAGACAGCTGATGTACAGCATCACTGATGATGTGTCTCACACCATTCAGTAATCTTGATGAAAAGATGTGCCTTGCTCTCCCAAATTACCCTTGGAGATTTGAGCAAACTGATTCTTTCATTCCAGAATCATTTCATGCCCTTCTTTCTGTGTTTTTGCTAGGACAAGAAAGTTGCCCATTCTTCAGGGGCACACAGCCAAACCAGGGCATATTTTTGAGATAGTACAGAGGGGCATAGGGTCTGGCTCCCCTGCCAGGTGCCCCTGCAGTGTGGCACAGCAGCTCAGTTACATATGATAGCCTTGTGTTCTTCTTACCATTGCTTGCGGACCTCCCACCAGGGGATGTAGCGTGAGTTTTCTAACAAGAGTTGGTCCCAAGGACCCTGGTGCAGATGAGCATGGTATTCCACCTAAACCCCTCCACTTGTGGCTACAGCTCATTCACAGGCTGGCTTGCACCAGCAGCAAGATAACTTCTGGGAGAAAATGAGTTTTACAGTAAAAAGTAGGTGCAGGCCATTCTGCTGCAGACTAAGATATTCTGTGAGAAAATACAAACCGTTGTCCCTTACAGAAGCCAACCATCCACCAGCCTTGTCTCTCTCTTCTTCCCTACATGCTTTGCTATGGTCAAATCAATCTACTCAATAGCCCCACATGGGCTGTGAGAGTCTCCTGGGCTTTTGTGTGCCCATTCCCTCTTCTCTTGTCATTCTTGCTTCTCTCCATTTGTCTGTTTTCCATTGCCATCGGAACATGCCTTTTGACTTGGTACACATCCATCCATCCCTGGTCTCACTAGTCAGCTGAAGCAGCCTTAAAGGCTTCATTCGGGAAAAGGGTCCCCAGGACTTCTCCCCATCACGGCCTGGCTTCCCACGGGAAAGCTACCTCACCCTTCTTTCACCCAAGCCGTTGCTCATGGGTGTGAGACACAAGTCTGCACGGAGATCCTGGACCTTCAAGTGATTGCATGAGCCTGGCAATTGGCTAAGAAGTCAATTTCTGCTCATCACTACTTTATGGGCCAACCCTGGTCCCTAACTCATTACTGCCGATAAAGGAATAATGTTCTTTATTCACACGTCTGCCTGTCTGTGGCACAGGGTCAGAATGTGTCCACACACACATACCCTGCCCCAGGACTATGCTATGGGAAGCGCTTTCTGTGGTCCTGGCTTTATTTGGCTGTTGAATTTAGCATTTGTGTTGTGCAGTCATAACTATGTTTTCATGTGGAGGATCTGGGAAGAATTTCAGGCTGTGTTAGAAGTCCAGACTTTCCTCCCTGTATGTCTTGGTATCTGCAAAAATTAATAATCAGGGAGCTGGAGAGATGGCTCAGCGGTTGAGAGCACTGACTGCTCTCCCAGAGTACCGAGGTTCGATTCCCAGCACCCACATGGCAGCTAACAACTGTCTGTAGTTCCAGTTCCAGGCAAACACCAAGGCAAATAAACAAACAAACAAAATAAATAAATAAATAGGGCTTTAAAAAATAATCAGGAAATGTTGTTTTTCAACTAACTCATATAACTCATATTTTTATTCCATATTGGTATAAATAAACAGGACAAAGCAAACCAAAGGTGATATAATGCACTGTGGAATGTTGACTTCTGCCTTCCTAAGCATTCTCTGTGACAATAGAAAGGCTGGAAGCATGACCCACAAGTGCAGCCTAGCTTTCTCTTCTGTCAGAACAGGAGTGTGCACAGGAGGAGTGTGCACAGGAGGAGTACACAGAGTAGTGTGTGCAGAGGTAGTGTGCACAGAGTAGTGTACACAGGGGGGAGTGTGCACAGAGTTGTGTGCACAGAGGTAGTGTGCACAGAGGAGTGTGCACAGGAGGAGTTTGCACAGAGTAGTGTGTGCAGAGGTAGTGTGCACAGAGCAGTGTGCACAGAGGTAATGTGCACAGGGGGAGTGTGCACAGAGTAGTGTGTGCAGAGGTAGTGTGCACAGAGCAGTGTGCACAGGGGGAGAAGAGCATGGGCCTATAAGGGGCTACAGAAACAAGCCCCAGCTCCACCATTGACCACTCCATAGGAACAAGGAAGTTCTCAGCTGCTGCTCGGTGCCTGGGCCTCCTCCAGGGTCAGAAGAAGATAAGGTTGTATATATCTAACAAATCAGATCACACATAAACTGAGCCCCTAACTCATAATGGCCCCATGCCACCTAGCTCCACTCTTGCTGCTCATTGGAACGGATTCCAGCCATAGCTGACAGTGTCCATGCTGCTTTTTCTATTTATAGTTTGTACCTTCTCTCTCCAGATACATTGTTTACTGCCTCCTATTTAACCAGAAGACGGCAGCCCAGCTCTTAAGAACATGTCTCTAAAATGTTAACTGTGTATTAATTCATAATTTTTCCTGAGAGGCACAGATCTTAGTCCTTGAACTTTTAAAAATATTTATTTATTTCTGTCTTTGTATATGTGTCTGTGTTTTGCTTCATGTGTATCTGTGTACCACTTGCATGCCTGATGCCTGCAGAGGCCAGAGCAAGGCAATGTGGATCCCCCAGAAATGGCATTACAGAGGTTGTGAGCTACCATGTGGATCCTCAGCAATGTCTCTAAGCAATGAGCAATCCTTTGACCTTTTAAAACCACACAGCATTTTATCCTGTTCTCAGAGAGCAACCATGATCCTGAGAGAGTCTCTGGAAGCCAAAGTAGGAGCATTTGGTGACTTCAGTCCCGAGGTGGCAGAAACATACCGGGTCCTGGGCAGGGCAGACCTGGCACAGGGGAACCACAACGGAGCACACATGAAACTAAAGAAGGTAAAGTGGGGGCAGCACTGACCCAAGGGAGCCCCCTCACTTCTCACGTCTCCTTCTTTCCCTCCACCATACTGTTAAGTGAGAATTTATAATGGCTTGTCTAGGTAAGATAGCATCACTTTTGTGCTAGATTTAAGCTAACATTTTCGGGGGGTAAAAGAGTTTTCTTCTAAAATATATTCAAAAAATGAATTATCAGTCATGTTTGCTCATGCAAATATTTTTTTAAATTTTCATAGTAACTTACTAAGCGTTTCTCACTATTGTGGTCTTTCTGCATACCTAATTCATGGAGGAATTCTTTTGTGCTTGTTTTCTTCTGATACTCTTTTGAACCTGAAGGTTTTTTGGTTGGTTTGTTTGTTTATGTAGCTTGTGTAAGGTCTCATGTTACCTTCTCTTAAATACCTGTAGCAGAAATGCAGTGAATACTGGCTTGGCATTCACATCTCATCAAAGAGCCTAGCACTGCCCCAGAGACAGACTTTGGGTAACACCTCCACTGTGCACTAAATTCCCACATGTGCCAGAGAGCCTTTTTCTGCATTTCTGTTCTTTTCGGCCAATCTCCTTTTAGACAGGTGCCAATATCTAATATTTTCAGTTATAGAGAGTCTGAGGAGTGATTTAATGTGAGATAGTACAAGACAGCCCTCATGGCTTTTGACACAAATACTAGAAACTTGATTGTTTTTCTACGTGATGTTTATAGTTATATGTGCATCCCATAAAGAGCTTATTTTAATTAAAGTGTGTATGATGTCATATGTCTTTTACCTAAGAGTGAGGGCAGCCAACTCATTTGCTTTGTGTTTCTTTTGCACGTTGAAAAGTATCCCGTCTCTAAGTTATGTATATTTTAAGTACATTTTATTATTACTAATGTAAGTGGATATTTATTCATTATTCTGTATTTTTACTTATTTTGTGTATCTAAGGATTACTGGAGATTTGTGCTTTAACTTATAATCTTTTTAGCTAGCTTAATTTTAGATATACTGTATTCCTAAACATTTTAGATATGTTGTTTTTAGATGTACTATTATATCATCTGCAAATAGACATCATTTTACTTTGTTTTGCAGTTGAAATGCTTTCCACTGATTTCCTTTTCTGCTGTGCTGACTCACGTGTGCAGCACAGAAATGGGCAGTAGTAGGGACAATGGGTTGGTTCCCTTGCTTTCTTCCCACTCTTAGTAGAAACACTCCAGAGATTCAGTTAAGACATGCTAACTTTAGAACTAAGGTCTATGTACTTTTATCATGCTAAGATTTCTATTTTCATGGATCTTTTGAAAATTAGAAATAATGTCAATTTTTATCTTTTATTTTTCAGCATTAGCAGGGGATCACACAAGTCCTGTCAGATTTGGTTCATACAGTGTGTTACTGTAATATTGAACCATCCTTGCATTACTGTGATAAGTCTTCTCCCTTGGTCATATTGGATTATTTTTCCAAAATGACATTATCTGAGTTTATCTTGAATAATCATAATAGAATGTCAGGGGCTGAGGAATTTGTAAAGAATAGAAGCTAGGAAGTTGAAAGTCAAGGGGCTTACATCTGACTGTTCATTCAAAGGGAAAAAAAAAAACCCCAGAAAGGCGAGGGAGGGAGAGGAAAGAAAAATGAGGTAGACTGAATTTGGTCTTTTCAATGAGCTAACTCCCAGAATAATAGAACTGACCTTTTCCTGAAGGCTGGACCTTGCTGGGATTCACTTCTCAGCCGTGGTGTACTGGGAGTTAAATGATTTCCAATACATGCTTCCCAAGGAAAATTTTCAAATCATAGCAGATGTTGAATCTGCTGGATAAAATTATTTTAGGACTTTTGCACTGATATTTGCATGCTATATTTAAGTATCAATGTTGTATTTGCTTCAGAAAAATAATTAGGGAATTTGCCTCTATTTTTTAAACTATTTAAAAAATTTCATTTTATTGTATGTGCATTGGTGTTTTGCCTGTATGCATGTCTATATGAAGATGTTGGATCTTCTGGAACTGGAGTTACAGACTATTGTGAGCTACCATGTGGATGCTGGGAGTTGAACCTGGGTCCTCTGGAAGAGCATCCAGTGTTCTTAACCACTGAGCTGTCTCTCCAGCCTCCCAACCTCTATTTTTTATATACCAAACTGCATGGTGTTTGAAAATTTGATATACTAGGCTTTAGGTTGGTATTTTTGTTGTGGGAAAAAAATTCTGTAAATTTTTCTCTATTTATTCTGCAAAAGAGTATGTCATTAAAGCTTTCTATCAGTAATTGAATTGTTTAGGCCAATAATATTTTCTAAGTAATTATCTATTTTATTTACATATTTTATCTATTTGTACAAAATTTTAAAAATGATCTCATAAATTTTTCAAACTCCCATTTTTAGTAGTTGTTCCCAGTATGGGCCTGGGACAGTTTGATGTGGCAGATGCAGATGAGATATTGCTTCTCATCTTCTCAATCCCTGCAGATTACACTGTCTGCAGGGAAGGGCCTGGGCACTGGGATGTTAAGTCCATTGTGTGTCCCAACACACTGCTCCTCAGGAAAGCTTGGCTCATTCCTTTGTTCCAGTGATTGGCAGGTGCCAATCTTGATACTTCTGCATCATTGTCACTGTCCTGTTGTTTCTGGACTGGGACCAGGGCCTGGAGATCTGTCTGTCAGCTTCCTTGGGAGACTGCAGATCTTGCCCTGCTCTGGCTGACACTGCAGCACTCCAGAGGTCTGAAAAACAAGCTCGGCTTCAAGAAAATTTCAAGTCACATCATCCCAAAACCTACAGTGAAAGGTGACTTTGGTTTGAAGTCATTAGCCATCAGTCCAGACAGCTCTGATGTGCTGAAGCTCTCTGGCCATCTGCCAGCATCAGAGACTGTCGAGACCTGGTGTGTGTGTGCTGTGCATGCTATGGTAGGGGCAGCACCCAATCCCCCTTGCTCTCATGTGAGGACAAGACTGGCTGCACTGTTGACACCAGGACACAGAGACTTTAAGCATGACTTTATCATCTGCTGCCTGGAGCTTCTTCTCAAAGGCCATATTTAGCACTGGGCTTTGGGAAGCCGGCAGCCTTCTAAAAGCAATTAGCTAAGTGTCTGTCTTGTTTTTATCACAACAGCTTCCCCTCAGAAGCCAGGCTTCACCAAGTGTGGCTTTTCCAGATGTACCTTCCTGTGCTAAATAAACGGCCCAAGGCCATGCTAAGCAAGAAGGCTCCAGAAACACAGCAGACTGTGAATTGAATTACTAGAAAAGAAACCAAATTATTGATCTGTCTTTGAAAGGCATCTGCCTGCAGGGAAATATTGGAGAACTCTGTGGGCTCCAGATGGAAATTTCCACAGCACAAGCTAATTCCCCTTTGACAACACAGAGACCTATTTTGATCTAGGATAGCACTATTGCTCACATTCCCACCCAGGCAAAAGGCTGCAGAAAGAGATGACCATTTCCTAGGCCAGTAATATCATGGGAATATACTGGGCCTAAGCATAGTATGAAGTTTGCTTGGAATCCAGCTTTAATCTGGCATCAATACTAAGGACTGTCATTGGCAGGGCTCAGCTTATTGTTTCATTGTGCCACAACTGTCAGCTTTAAACATTCCTGTAAGTAATAAAATCCCCAGGCCATGCTGTCCCTGGGTTTCCTGCGGCCAGCAAACACTCAGGTCCTCCTAGATGGTGTTTTAGGAGCAGCTCAGGGACCCAGCATTGCCCACACCTGCACTTGTTTGCTCCTCAGTGGCCCAAAAATTTACTTTCTCTTTAGTCTGCTTGAAATATTGCTGTTGCTGCCTCTGAATATGAGAGGAAATGCAGAGCCAAGGAACAGGAAGCCCTCGGATATGACAGGAAGCCCCTTAGGCTTCCACATGGAAAACCTCATTTTCATGTGTAGATCCTGTTTTTCTGTGCTCTTGGCTTTCCTAATGGTCTCAGCAAGTCATCATTGGGATGTGGCTGTCCACTTTCTTTAAAGAGAGGAAGGTCTGAGCTCAGGGGTTAAGTGTTTGCCGCAGCAGGATCAGAGTTCGAATCTCCAGGACTAATGCAAATCTGAGCATGGTAGTGCATAATTCCAATTATTCTCCTAGGAAGAGTTGGGACTTACTGCTAGGAAAGCCCCTGGAAGCTTGTGGGCCAGTGTGTTCACCAGCCTGCAGCGCGGCAGCGAGCCGAGGCTCTGCCTCACGGAAGGGAGGAAGATGAGGACTGGCTCCTTCGGCTATCTCTAACATATCTATCACGGCACACTCAAGGCTGTACTCACATATGGGAGCATGTGCACCAGACCTATACACATACACACCACACCTGCACAGCTACACACCACACCTACACATAGACACATATCACACACATACACACTCATGCACACACATTTTTTTTTTTAAAGAGAGAGGAAAGTCATAATTGTGTTGATTTTCCTTAAGCTCCACTCCACAATGGAGAAGGGATGCTAGAAGAGACTTGAAGCACTAGCTTTTTGAAAATGTTCCTAGTTGACTGGTAGGAAAATGAGAATCAATATTCCAAGGAGTCAAGGTCATTCATTCTTAACTTGCTGTGGGAAAAATGTGGCGTCTCCCTTGCCTGTAGAAATGAGAATTCCAGGCAGGTCTGCAGGAAAGGTCTGCCTCAAACTCTGGCAGCCCAGTCTCCTTGTTTGTTATCTCCTGGAAAACAGAAGTCAGTGGAGCCAGACTGCCTGTTGACTGGCCTGCACTCCTTCTTCATGTATTAGAACTCTTCCTTCATTTTAGCAAGTGCATAGTGCCTTAGTCCCCCCATGGGCATGCAGCTTTATAGGTGATAGACAGACACAGAGGGAAAGGCCAAATCCCCAACTGTGCAAATTGAGTATAATATTAAGCAAGCTGAAAGAAGAATAGCTAGGAATGTCAGGAACAGCACAAGGTCCTGAAGGAACCCCCATGATTGCTGAGCTCCATATCACCAGGAAAGAAGGTAGCCCACAGGCTCAGTTAGTGTCCGTGACCTGACGCTTCACATTAGAACTGAAGCTCTGCTGTGGGGGAGAGGGGTGTGCAGCCCGGTCTGCTTGGGCATCAAGTTCTGCTGAGGCCCTTGATTTCCAAATGTCTGTGTTGCAGTTGTCCTGCAGAAAGATGATGGATGGTAGATTGCTCCAAGACAGTGGCCAGAGGTTGGAGCAAAGTCATGGGGAAGTCAAGGGATATCAATAAACACATAGAACCCATGGCGCTTGATAAACTGGAGGGCAGGAGAGGAGATGACAGATGCAGTGGATAGCACCAGAAAATACTCAGGGATAACTGTGCCCTCCAAGCCTCCCTCATTTCCCGTTTCCCTCTGCAGCCCAGGGTCCCTCTTGTCACCTTCCCTGGGTTTTTCTCACTGGAAGCTCCCTACCTGCCCATCAGCATGTCTTCCTAAGGCTGTAGGCCTGTTTGCCTTTGTGGGATGGGAGATGCAGGTGTATGGGAGAGAGCCACAGACCAGGAGTATAGGATGTGTTTCCCCAGACACCAGATATCCTTCTCTCTGAGACCTCCACACTTACTGCTTCCTCGTGGGCTGTGCCAGGCTGTCTCAGTGGTCCTTGAATACGCTGTCACCTCCACACAAAGACCTTCGATGTCCATGTTTCTCTGCTACCACCATAGCCTTTCACTGTTTCTCACAACCCATGTGGCTGCTGCTTTGATGGCCTTCATCCTCCTTTCCCTCCCTCTCCTCCCTCCTCCTCCTCCTCAGCCTCCTCCTTCCCTTCCTCCTCCTCCCTTCCTTCTTCTTTTAGTTCTTATTGAAAATTATTGTGACATGAATTTTTTAAATAGCTTTATTTTCTATAGGTATTGTGTCTGCATATGTATATACACACACATGTTGTGCATGCCTGGTGCTCACAGAGGCCAGAGTGTGGGATCCCCTAGAGCTGCAGCTGCAGATGTTGTGAGCTTCCATATGGGTCCTGGGAACTGAACCTGAGTCCTCTTATCTGCAAGAGTAGCAAACGCTCCTAACTGCTGGCCATCTCTCCAGCCGCTGTTCGTTAATGTCATGTCTCCCTGTGTCTCTGGAAGTTCTTAAGAGCGTGACTCACATCTGTCCTACCACCAAGGCTGGCACAGGGCTGTACTGCAACCATGGCCACAGGAAGGACTGGGTGTGGAGGAAGTGGTGGCTTCAGGCAGGACAAGGCTGGCTTCTGACTGACTCAGGAAAAGCAGGGTCCACCCCTGTCCCTGTCCCCCAGTGCAGGCTGCTGAACTATTTCAGCTGATCCTTTCAGCTCCCCAAATTAATCCTCCTCTCTGTCTGGCAGACATTAGTAAATATACCTATGTCGCTTTCTTTATCTTTAAGCATTTAGAACACTTCACATCTGTACACACTAAGGCTTCTAAAATCTTTTTGTCTCTTCATGTATTACTCTTGGGTGTTGACATGAAAACAGAGACACAATTCTTTTGTTTCTGGGTCATTTATCCTCTATAGAAGTAATAATCCTGCATCAGATAATATATGTAAAGTGCAGTGATTTGGACCCAGGCTGGGAAGTTGACTCGGCCAGTAAAGGACACTTCCTGTCTAGTCATGAGGACCTGAGGTCAGATCCCAGCACCCATATATTAGGTGCCTGAGACCTGTAGTCCCAACCTGGAGCATGCTAGCTAATCTTCCGTAATCTTGGCACAACTTGGAGTTATCTGGGAAGATCGCTGATCAGTTGAGAAAATGTGCCAACTAGAGTGGCCCTTGAGCAGGTTTGTGGGACATTTCCCAATGATGATTGATGAAGGAGGGCCTAGCTCACTGTGGGCAGCACCAGCACTAGGATGGGGGTTCTGGGTGCTGTGAGAATGCAGACTGAGAAAGCCAATGGTGAGCAAGCCAGTACGCAGCATTCCTCCATGGCCTCTGCATCAGTTACTGCTTCCATGTTCCTGCACCAACTTTGCTGGACAAAGTAAGCTGTGCAGTGAATGAAACAAACCCTCTCCTCCCCAGTTGCTTTTAGTCCGTGTTTTATCATATTAACAGCAGCCTTAAGGCGCAAAGGCAGAAGGCTCCTTGGGGCTCTCTGACCAACAATTCTAAACAATAACTGTGAGCTCACTTACTTCAAATAGTAAGTGGACAGTGACTGAGAAAGAGACCCAGCATTGACCTTTGGCCTCCATGCATGTGCACCCTCCTCGTTCACACTAGACATGTACAGCATACATGGGATGGGGAGCAGTGACCACAGGTCCTCAGCATTAGGGTGGTCTAAAACATTTTCCCAGTCTCTAGCTTTGTTTTTCATTCCATAAGAGGAAAAGACTGCTAGTAGCATGACAAGCTTGGCTTGGCCTCTCGCCAAGAGTGACAAGCTTGTCTTTCTCAATTTTCTATCATGGGGTCATATAACTTGTCATTTAAATGACTTCTTACTGGAGCCCTGGCTGTACTGCCTCTGTTAATGAAGAGGTAAGATTCCATCAGCACTTTAATCATCTGAATGCCCTCATAGAAATGATGTAATTCTTAGACCCTCAGCCAGAGGGCAAGGAATCATGGGAGACACCAGAGATGCCACCAGTCCACCTCTGCAGCAGTTTCCCCGTGGAAGAATGCCCCTGGGTGATAGCTGCCTGTTACAGAGATTCCTCCCAGATAGGTTTCCTTGTGAGTTTGCATATGTGAGTCACTTTTTTTCTTTAAACCAGTATGCAGATCAGCTAACCCTCATGTCATAGCTGCCCACAGCCACCCCCTGTCCTCATTTGGGAGGACATTAGCTCAGAAGCACAAAGACAGACACAGGTAGAAAGGCAACAGGCTGATGGCTCCATCTCAACTTCCTGGGCCACTTAGAAAAGTCGCCTTTCAGGCTCCAGATATCTCTTAACTTCCCTGGCTCTATGAGGCACTCCTGGGAGAAAGCAAATAGGAACTGCAAGCATCTCCTACCCAGAACTCACCTGGAGAACATGTATGAAGGTTCCCAGCGGTGCTCACATTGGAGCTTCCTTTGTGGAGGCTTCAGCACTTGTCAGTGGGGCCCACTACATTTCAACGTGGCATGTAAGGGACCAGAGAGATGGCTCAGCCAGTAAAGTACTTGCTCTGCAAGCATGAGGGCCTGAGTTCAGATCCCAGCACCCACCTAAAAAATTCGGTGTGGTGGTACACAGCTGTAGTCCCAGCACTGTGGAGGCAGAGACAGGGATAGCCTTGGGACCTGCTGGCTAGCCAGGTTAGACCCTGTCTCAAAAATATAAGATGCAGAGTGGTAGAGCAAGACATGTGACGCCAACTCCTGGGCTTCACACACATGTGCACACATGTACTTGCACACCCACTTACACACATGCACATGAACTCCATATACGAACTTTCTCTAATTCCTCGGCCTGTTCAGTGGTTTAATCATCCACGTTTACTTACATGCCAGGAACTGTCCATGTGAAACAGACAAATTTGGTCCCTCTGGGGACTGCTGCAGGTAGGAGAAAAGCAGATGCTCCCTGCATCTATTACCAGGGAGGAAAAGCTCTCTGTTGGTATTTAATGAAGACTAGAAGCAGGCCAGGTTGTGACTCTCACAATCCATGTATATAAAACTAGAGAATATTGGCAACACAGAGGCTTCCTAAAATTCCACTGGATACTTGCAATAGCAGCTTACTCTTTACTTTAAAAAGTTGGAAAATGCCATTTGTGGCTGGTTTAAAGACAGGTGCATTGGTCTCTTGTTACAACAGAGCACAGGACACCTTTATTCCGGTGGAGAATACTCTAATGTCAAGGCCTGAAGGTTCTTTCTGAAGCTCAGCCAGATGTCTCCAGTGCCTCAGTTAACATTTATTGACTTTGACTCTGTCAAAGCATCAAAATACCACAGTGATTTCACACACACACACACACACACACACACACACACACACACACACACACACACACACACATTTAAGGAAATTTAGCTAAGTGAAGCGGAACATTGAAGAATTTAATTTGTGTCCCTGAGATACATAATACAGCTATGAAAACAGATTCAAGTAGCAGCCATAGCCGGCTGTTTTGTTCTCTTGAATGGGTCTCTGGGGCACAGCCGGCTGAGTGTAACCTCATTGGGCTTCATCCCTAAGCTATCACTGCTGTATTTTTATGGTATCATTTTTTGAACTTCCCTAGCAGCCATTCTCAGAATTTCAATGGGATGTGACTCAGTTGGTAGAACACTTGCCTACTATTCCAGCACCACATAAGCTGGGCATGGGGGCCACCCTGTCATCTCAGCACTCAGGAGGAGAGGCAGGAGGATCAGAAGTTTAAGATTTGCTACACAGCCAGTTCAAAGCCAGCCTAGGGTAAAGATGACATTGTCAGAAAGAAAGATGGGGGGAGGTTACCTGCCAAGGAACAGTCTGTTGAGACTCTAATATCAGAAGATAAATCTCCTCATGTGCAGTTACTGTCATTAAGAGCTTTGGTTTCTGTTGTCGGTGCCTCAGCATTAGCTGGGAAACCTGCCCTTGCTGGGTCGGGAGGAGAGATGGAGGGAAGTGCTGGGTCCTGAGCATTCTAGTCTTCAGACGTCATCTCTGGAGAGGGCTAGCTTTAGGCTTATAAAGTTGTTTTAGAACTTTATTTTAAGGATGACGCTCACCAGCCGATGTTACTAAATATGAAATGTCATTGTTCTTTTAGGACATATAATTTAAAAGTGGTTTTTATCTTTAAAAAAGGTTATAATTGGGAGAGATTTAGAAAATAGAAAACAATATAAGGAAAACCTGGACATTTTTTATTTTTTTCTACTTAAAACTATTTCAAATCATTCTATTATAGTGTTACTTACTATATAAATCATACTGTTATATAAAAATAAAGTTCGTGTCCATTTTAAAGGAAAATGAAGTCTTTACTCTTATATTAATGTTTTTATTTCTTTCTAAATGGATTGGGTTGTTGTGTTTTGTCTTGTTTTTATTTACCTAATATATTATATTAGTGTTTTGCTTATTTATTTTTTTGAGATAGCCTCATGTAGCTCACATTGGCTTCAAGCTTCATGTGTGGCCAAGGATGACCTTGATTTCTCCTATAGTGTTGGGATTACAGGCCTGCACCACTACACTCAGTTCATGTGGTGCTGGGGATCAAACCCAGGGCTTGAAACATGTTAGGCGAGTACTCTGACAAATGAGCTACATCACCATCCTGAGCTGGATGATCAGAATTTCAAGGTCATCCTCCCCTACACAGGGATTTTGAGGATAACCTGGGATGTTGTTAAAAATAGGAAAAATAGCTGTTGACATATATAAATGGATTAGTTTTTACTTCCCAGGTTTCTGACCTGCCTCTTTGGGTGCCAGGATTATAAATAAAACTAGACAGAGGCTAATGTCTTGTATTTGACATCCCTTTGCACCATCAGCTGGAATCGTAAGCAGATTTCTTTTGTGAGGACAATGGCCTTGGTGTGGGGCATATATTTCTACAACAAGAGAAGTCCAAGTGGCCTCCTGACCTCGAGAACCTGTTTGTGACACTTACTCCCTCTCCTAACTCTGCTCCCCACCCCCTAATTTAATGCTGTCAGAGAAAGAGATATGAACAGAAGGTCTAGGAGAAAGGGGCTCTACCATAATAGAGCCTGGGAAGATTTGCTAGAATCTTATCACTCACCTTCTTATTCTTTCTGGGAAATTTGTGACTATTGACCCAATTGTCTCTTCCCTAGGGAATTAGGTGCCAGGGAGAAGACCCTTCAATCACCAAAGAGGTAGGATGGAAATACCACCTGTGTTGTAGAAGCTTCTAGAAGCCATCTGTTGAACAGAGTGAACTGAGACCTCATCAGACTGTCTCAAAGCTTATTACACTGTCAGTAAAAATTCTAATGCTACATCGAATGAGTGTAAAGCAAGTAGTGCTGGCTTCGGCTGGTGTCAAAAGAGCTGTATCAGAGCAGTTATAAATAAACAGGGATGTCTGGGTGCCTTTAAAATCAGACCTGCTCTCTTAAACTCAGTGAAGCCTTTCAGCTCATGTAGGAGAGAGAAAAATCAGGTTCTGGTGGGAAGAGGGAGACCTTAAGACCTCAGGCTGCCAGGCAGAGGGGAAGGGATGAATGTTTGCCCCTTGGGCCCACTGTCTCCCTCTGCCCTGCTGTGTGCAGTGAGCAAGGGTGAGACCCACTTAGGCTTCTGTGTGCTGCCTCCCACACTGAGGACCAGAAGAGTTTTCACTGAGTTATCACAACTGTCCTATGACTCTCTCAAAACAATGGCTCTTCTTCAAGGTTTCTGAACTTGTAAGGTCATGTGGTGTATCTGAGGGTTAAAGTGACCCTGGGAAAGTCCCTGAAATGAGGAACCTATTGCCAAGGCCAGGCCAAGGCCACTGGGGAGGTTTAGAAAGGCCAGTTTGTGTTGTATGGTGGGGCCAAGATCCTTGCGTTATCAGAATTTGGTTGGAACTAAATAAAACGGGAAAGAGCCTACTACTTCTTCATGTAGTTAATTCAACCAAGAAACAGGGAAATGTTTCTGTCATTCAAAAAATAAAATTCCATCATACTCATGCCTGTTATTTCTATCTTCCACAAGACCCGAATCACATTCTCAATCCTTGTATCAAAACACACACACACACACATTTAGTCAGGCAGCCTTCTAAAGCTGTAACTCATACCCTAGTTGATTTTAATAATAAAACCCAGGGCCAAGGTAAATGCTGAAAGATCAGAGAGACAAAGGAGCCAACCACAGCCACCTCTTACCTCTACTGACTCCTTAAACCAAGGGGACAAGCTTTTGTCTCTTCCGGACTTATATTTCCTTCTCTGTCCAGCCATATCACTTCCTGTCTCCGCTTCCCTCGTGCTGGGATTAAGGTGTGAGCCTCTACTGCTTGACTTTTAGATTTAATCTCTCTTAGCCCAAAGTGGTCTTGAACTCTTGATCTTCTTGTTTCCTCCTCCCAAGTGCTACGATTAAAGGTGTGTACCTTGACGGCCTGGCCTGTATGGTTAACTAGTGGCTAGCCTTGCCCTCTGCTCTTCAGACAAGCTTTATTTGTTAGAGCACAAACAAAATATCACCATACAAAGCATTTAGGCTGTGTGCCTCTTCATTTTCCTAAAGATCCAAAAATGGGCCCCAAATGTGAATGGATGAATGTTGTACCCAAGTCGGTAGTCCTTTCTTTCTGGTTCAAGCAGTTTAACCAGGGAGAAAACTTCAGTCTTTAAAATGTATTAAGAAGTAGTTCAGATATGCAAGAAAGTGTCAGTGATCTGAAACAGAGGTTTTTGAACTCATGGTTCAAAGTGAGAAACAAGACAAACAGCACAGATGAAGTCCTCTCAGACCTCCCCAGTCTCCAAAGAACTGTGGCCTTGACTCTGACATCATTTCCTTGTTTTGGGCTGCACACAGAACTCCCTGTGGTCATGCACTTATTTGCAATTCTTCTCTCTCACTCTTTTTTTTTTTTTTTTTTTTTTACTTTTCGAACTATCATTTGTTATTCTACTTTAGCATATAGGTGGTGTTTTTACTGTGTATATATCAACTTAAATACCCACTATCCATGCACAAAACTTTACAATGGTTCTTCTTATTTTCTCTTTGGCATCATCTTGATAGCACTGGATCATAATTTTTCCATTTTTTACAAGGTACTCTTTAGTTTTTCTTTGTCATTCCGGTTAATAGTGAGGCGGAGTCAGTTTACTGGCCAGCGTCCTTCAAGCTCTTCAAATAATTCTGACTTTTGATCCCTCTTCTACCAGAAAGTGCTTGCCATCGCCCCCGTTATCTTTTAGTATTTGCAAGGCCTTCTGAATGCTGCTAACTCTCGGGACGATGAACTGCAGATGCCCCGCCCCTTCCCCTGCATCCCTTCTTCTTTGCATATGGTTGAACTTTGTTGCAAAGCTGTCGGTCATGTTCATACAACCACTTACATTTCTTCAGCGGTTTGCTGCGGGGAGCTTGTCTTTTCTACCCAGAAGGCTATTCCTCAGTGTTTTCATCAGAAATCTAAGTTCTGCATTGCATGCTTAGCTCTTTAAATGTTTCAGGATTGATATTTCGGCTTTGTAGGAGCTAAAGTCCACTTTCGTCCATTTGAAAAGGTGTGTTATAATGCCATCAATTGAGCAGCCCTCCTCTTCCTCACTGGCCATGCAAGGACAGTCCATTAGCTACTGAGTCCTGAGATCCCTGCCTCTCCCATTGGTCCCCTTGGCACCCCAGGATGAAAGACATGCTGCCTTCATCACTGTAGTTTTACAGTCAGTCACCAAAGCAAATTCCTCCTCCTCATTCTTCAGACTATGGCCATTTTTAGAATTTCTTTATTCTTTTTCCCTTCCTTAACTATGTCCTGACTGGGTATAAACAACCAAATGCCAAAACTTAAGCAAAAGGAGATTAAGCAAAAGTCAGAAAATGTACTTGTCTTGCTTTTTAAAAAATAATACCTTTAAATAACGTGCTTGTGCACACAGGGTTCTGAAGTAGTATTTACAATACATCTGTGTTCTGAATCCCTAAGAACATTCAATTTAAAGGTCAGGGTGTCCCCAGAGAAGCCCCCAGAGGGCACTGATTCCAGCCCAATGGGTCTAAGAATGAAGCATTCTTTCTCTAGTTCAAAGGAGACTTTTATTTCCCTGTGGCATTTCCATAACCTCATGATGACTTCTTGGTGTTCCTCAGTGTGTTCAAATCGAGACGTTCTTGTATGGATCACAGGACAAGAGGACTCTGGCTACTCAGCAGACCATAGACACACTGTCCAAGTGAGTCAGTTTCTCTTACATTTTCTCTGAATATTATATCCCTTTACCAGTCAGAACCTGAGGCTGGACCGGAAGGTTCTATGGGCATTTCAGTAGGTTTCCACAGCTTATATATATAGTTAAATGTAAGAATAGGTCCTCTGAGAAGCCAGCTATAAAATATATTCCTTGTCCTAATATTAGAAAAGAATTCATTTAAGAATGTTGAAACATGGGGCTGGAGAGATTGCTCAGCGGTTAAGAGCACCGTCTGCTCTTCCGGAGGACCCTGGTTCGATTCCCAGCACCCACATGGCAGCTAACAACTGTCTGTAGTTCCAGTTCCAGGCAAAAAACACCAAGGCAAATAAATAAATAAATAAAGTTAAAAAAAAAAAAAGAATGTTGAAACACACTCTGGCTTCCATCCTCACATAGACCAGCCCCCTGCAGGTTTACATGCCAGCTGGAGAGGAAGGGCCTTGCCTCCAGAGCTCTGCCTTGGGCTTACCTCAGCTCCTGGCAGGGGAGGGGAGGGCATTAGGACTGTGGCATGAAGGCTGGACCTATGTCTTTTCTCAGCAAAGAGAGAAGCTTGGCACAGTCTGGGAGGGCCCCCATCTCACAGCGGGTATTCCCTGAGAGCCTATGGGCTGACAGTCAATTCCAGGTTAGGAAATTACAGGTGTGCCTTCACTGAAGGCACAGACCAGCCAGAAAGGATACCATCTCCCTGCCTGTAGGGCAGTGTAGGTGGCCAACAAAGCTTCCGTCAGAACTTAACAATCTTCTTCACTTTCACCCCAACACTGATCTACCTCAGACCTGACTGCCTGAGCTGGGTGAAGATGGCTGCCAGACATTAGGAAAGGAGGAACACACCTTGTGTTGATGCTGTTTGCCATGATTCTTCCTCACCTGCATTCCCTCCTGAGGCTTCTCCACAGCAGCTAAGACTGGTGGAAACTGTGGTGATCTGAAGGGCGGGGCCATACTCACCAGTCTTCTTTCTGTCTACAGGATCTCTGAGGCTACCACGAAGCCAAGGCAAACTCCGAAAGCCAAGGCAGCATTCTGCACCAGTGTTCCTCAGTACTCTGTGCCAGGGAAGGCCAGGCACAATGTGACTGATTGATACCGCCCCCCCCCCCCCCGTATTCCCCAAAGAAAGCTCTGTGAAAGACTTGGCACTGCTTTTAGGATGCTCTCCAACTAGAAGGTGGCATTTAGCAGTCACTGATTTTTAAGGCTGTTTGCGGTAACCCTAACTGCAGTACCACAAATCTCCCCCCATCTCAACTGTGGACACCCTTCAGGGTGCTCTGGTGCTCTGGTTATCTTTATTTGGTCATTTCTCTCACCAAGGAGAATTTCTCCTGTGTTCTCTACGGTATCTGAAAGACTCTTCTGAAGTTGGAGCTTCCCTGTAGGAATGAGACTGCTACTGATAACAGGCAAGAGCAAGCCCTGCACAATGCAGAGCTCCCTGTGGGGTGCGAGACTTCACAAAAGCCTTCCTAATAGGAAAGGGATAGGAACTGGGAAGAAAATATCAATAAAGAGAGACTTGTGCTACTGTCGGGGTGTGTGTGTGTGTGTGTGTGTGTGTATACACACACGTGCGTGCACACGTTTAAAATGAAGACTGGAGCTGCCTCCGTCACAGAGTGCTTGCCTGGGATCCAGGAAGCCTGTTAAGTGTGAACGTGACATGGCCCTCATAGACTCCTGTGTTGGAACACTTGGTCTCCTCTGCTGCAAGGCCTTGAGGTAGGGCTCTAGTCGGATATAGCAGGTCACTGGACGTGGCCTTGAGCTTTCTTAGCCTGAGTGCCTTTCCATCCTACTTTCTGCTTCCTGACTGCAGACTCAGCATGAGTAGCAGCTGGGGCTCCCACCTTGCCTTCCCCACCATGGTGTGTATGTACTTGCACGCACGCGCGCGCGCGCGCACACACACACACACACACACACACACACACACACACACACATATCCCTTCCATCTAAAAGCCAAAATGAACACTTTTTCTTGTTGTTAGCTGTTTGATTATAGCCATGAGAAAAATAACATGGAAAACGGGCATTTCCCTGGGAAGCCCATCTGAAATAGGCCTGACTGTGGTTCTTGGGCATTTGGAATTGGTTGGCAAGAAGAACATGGAAAAGTTTGGAAATATGGGCAAGGGGGGCCCTGGGATGCTAAAAGACCATCTTGGTGGAATTCTAGAAGACCAGAATGTTAGGACAAATCCTAACAATAGAGACAAAGAAAGGCTCTATTGGGACCAGAGCTAAAGGCCATTGGTTCTACATTATAGCAAAGAGTCTGTCTGCATTCTGCCCATGTTCCAAGAACTCACATAATCCTAAATTTAAAATTAGTGACTAATGAGTGTGATGGATGAAGTTCATAGATAGGAGAGCATTCCGGTGTGGTGTAGTTACTGCTCACTGCTCTTATCCAGAGAGAGCAACAAGTAGGGCAGAAGAAATAAAGGGTGAGGCATTTGGTGAGGATAGCATGAATTTAACATGGGATATAAGGTAGGCATAAAAGTAGCTTGGGTGTTAAAGGGATTAGCTGCCCCTTTAAGGAGAGCTAGCACTCTGCACTAAGATAAAGGCAAGTGCTGTCCCAAGGTCAGAACCCCAGTCAAAAGCTCCAGTTCTGGAAAATGAAACTGTATTTTAAAAAGTAAGCCTTGATGGGGGAAATCATGGGTACCTGCTTGGAGATAAATCCTTGGGAGTAAAGGCCTGTGCAACTGTGGCCCAAGGGGCCACACTACATCTCCAAGTGGTAGCAGAACCTTATGCCATTATCCTTATGATGCTGCCTTTAAAGATGCAAAGTGTGAGTGAGGTCAAGTTTCTGAAAGGCACTGAGGCCATTGTGGGAAGCTGTAACAGTGAAGCCTCAGCTGTAGGGGGGACATCAGGGTGTTGGGAATGCCAAGAGCACTCGTGCATTTAGGAATCTGCAACAGAGTCATAATGTCCTATGTGTGCTTCAGGCTACAGAATCATAGGGGCAGGTATACCTACCCAAGCTCTTAAGAGATCAGATGGTTCCATTGTGAGCCTCAGGTGCCCAGAGGGAAAGGGTTTAGCATTTGTCCTGCTGGGTTTTGATCTTGCTTTGGTCTGATTACTCCCTTTTGGAATGGTAAAACTTACCCAGTGCTATTAATGTCGGAAGTCTGAATTCCTTGTTGGACTGAATGCATTATGAGATGGCCATGGGTCTATGGAAGAGGGACAAAATGTTGTGGCTTAAATGTGAAATGCTTTCTACAAAGACACATGTTTGGACATTTTTTCCATAGGTTTAGGTGGCCTCGAGGTGATGCCTAGCTAGAGAGTCAGTGGAGGCAGGCCTTGAGGTTTCTTAGCCCCACCCCACACTGTGTCTTCTTTGCTTCCTGACTGTGGGTGCAGTGTGACCAGCTGCTTCAGATTCCTGCTGTCCTGCCTTTCCTGTCGTGGTGGGCTGGGCCCACACCCACACTGCAAACCAGAATATGTCCTTCTTTCTTGTTTTGTCAAGTATTTGACCTCAGTTTGACCTCCAGAACTGCAAATAAATAAAGTGAAGGCCACTCCAAGGGTCACCTGAAGTCTGAAAAGGTATGTTGGTGAAGGTACATCTCTTTGTTACATACTTCTGAGCACCTAGTACTATTTAGGCCTATGTGGGAAACTGAGGTAAAAGCAGTAAACATGACACATATAATCCCATCCTCTCAAATTTGTAATCCAATGTGACGCTAGATAATCAAGTACAATAGTGCAATTGGCAAATGGCAGGTATGACAGATGAGACACTAGATTAGGATTCGGGGTGACAGGTGTTTGGTGCCGAGGCCCCGGGGAGTGACTTGGGAGGACATGGATTCTCTTTGTTGTCTTCCCACGGTCACTATCCTAGGGTCAGGCAGCTGCTTTTAGAGCTCGTACAGTCTCTGATGCCAGGACCACAGTGGTCTTCATTCTCCCCAGGGAACCCCACAGTTGGGTAAGTGTGACAAAGATAATCAGTAAGTTTGAACCTGTTCCTCCTGGCCGTAGAGTGATCAGTGCTGGGGACAGGGTAGAGAACACTGTCCAATCTGGACGAGCAGGATAAAGGATAGAGACTGCCAAAGCCTGCCTGGACAGGATAAGATGGTCTCTCTCAAAAATACCCTGCTTCTGAAGAGATTTGTGAAACATCCTAGGCCAATAGCCAGAAAGGTGGATGCTCCAGCTGTACAGAGAAGCCGTGGGTGACTGTCCAGGTAGCTGATGGTCGTTGTCCTCTCTTAAATCTTGGAAGTTACTCTCTCGTGCTTCCAACCTTCAGGTAATATATTTTCCCTCTCAGGTCTTGATGGCATTGAAGGCTAGATAGTTAAGGTCACTATCATTTTATATCAGCAAAGAGCATTCACTATTTGATTCTTATTAGTCTAGACACACAGCATTGAAGTAATCCCTGTACATTACCTCTTATCTATATTCTAGACATTTAAGATACACCTTGTATTTGTTGTTTGTTAGTTGTAGTATGATCTTGCTTATGTTAGTGCCCTTTCCTCCCCGAGACACTACCTTATGATAATCCCTATAGTATATAGTCTTATACTTAGTGTAGAACTTTCTTAGTTAGACAGTGGAATGCTGGTGTTACTCAAGGAAGCACTAATGACCTTGGCAAATCCTAGTGACTTCAGAAAATCCATCCCTCTATGGGGTGTGGCCAGGATCGATTGAGACACAGGAACACCAACCTGTTCTGCCTGTTTGGTTCCTGCTTTCCCTGGGAGTAGGCTGAATGTCCAGTGCGGAAGTTCTGAACCTCCTAAAATTGCATTGTATCTGTGAGTTCTTGCTTAACCCTTTAATAAATATTAATCCTTGTATGATATATTGTATTTGAATAATTCTGGCCATAGGGTGGGGTGTTGGTCTAGGCAGGGTTGTCTTAGCCACCCCCTTTTTTCTTATACCCTGGCTCAAGTCAGTATGGCTGCAGGCTATTGCTAGGAGAGTGACAGATTGTGTGTGATGTCTATTTGTTTAGAGTGACACTTTTAGAACTGAAGGGGACACAGCCATGACAGGGTGGAGGCGGGGCTCCTTGACTTCTTCAGCAGTGTGCCAGCTCAGCGGGAAGACCATCCTTGCTAATGCTTATTCTCCCAAACTCAGGCCCATGGGATGGCAGCAAGGTGGTCACTGTAGAGCATCTTATCTAATTGAAGACATGTGTTTTAACACAGCTAGTGGGGAAAGCATTTTAAAGACAGAGGCTGCCATAGGCTTCCTTGTCCCTGAAATTGTATATCTGAAGCATTAGCCCCCAGGTTAGGACATCTGGAGATGGACTGCGGCTATGGCAACAGGGGTGGGAATGTCGGGAGGGGGGGGTTGGATCAATGTCCTTACAGAGAAGAAAACCAAGAGAAGCCATCTCTCTCCCTACTCCATAAAGACACTGGAACGTGGCTGCGTACAAGTCAGGAAGCAAGCACATACCTACTAGAAGCAAATCATTTAGTATCCTTGGCTTGCATTCTTAGACCTCCAGAACTCGAGAATAAACTTCATATCTGACCTGTTCCTTCACCCTTTCTGAATTTCTTGGAATATGTTTTAGAATCACAGCAAACAAGCTCCTCTTTAAATGTGAGCACTGCCCCAGGAAGGGTGGCTTTGCTAGTGTAAAGAGTGGGCTGTTAATTGTTTTGTTTTCTTCTGGGTTTTTTTTTTTTTTTTTTTTTTTTTTTGTCACTTTGGCACAAAGGCTGTGGGGGTTCATCTGGAAGAGGGAATCCTAGTTGAAAAAAAGCCTCCATGAGTTGATCTGCAGGCATGTCTCGGGGGAATTCCCTTGATTAATAACCAGTGTGGGTGGGGCCACCCTTGGCCAGGCTGAGCAAGCCACGGTGAGCAAGCCAGTGAGCAGCCAGTGAGCAGAACCTCTCCGTGGCTTCTGCTCCAGCTCCTGCCTCCAGGTTCTTAAGACTGCCTGGGTTCCTGCCTTGGCTTCCCTTAATGATGGACTATAATCTATGCAGGGAAGTCAGATGAATTGTTACCTCCCCAGATTGCTTTGGGCTTTTACAAACAGGTGCCCTTAGCTCCCACAAGTGAGAAGAAATACAACCATTCGTGTTTTTATTTTTGTTGATAAAAGGCTAGATTACAGACAGACAACAGATAGTCACCTACTCTTTTGTTTTAAGCTAGTATTTGCAAGATGCTGAGGAATGACCATGAGTAACCTCACTAACTGTGCTTTGAGTAACCGACTGTCCAGCTCCTGCCTGAGACAATGTGGTTTTAGCAGTGCTCCGTGGCACCCTCCTTTATCCTGGGCACAATGAATGGCTGTCTCATCCTGCTAGCAACAGCCTTCCAGGCTGTGATGACATTTTAGCACCAACTGTCACATCTCCACTTGGATACAACCGGGCTAGGGCAATGCTTTCTAGTTTGTACCTATAGTACGAAGTTCTGATCTCAGGAGGAATTGGAAAACTGGAAGTTTCCATATATGACCTTTCCAACAATTCAGGGCTACTATTGAGACATGGAGAGAAACCCGGGTTGGCTTTCATTAGAGCCTGAAAGAATGACACGAAAACCAGCCAGAAAACATCGTCTTTAGAAGCAATGCAGATTTTTTTCCCCTCAGATCTTTATTTCTACACATTCTTGTGACAGTTCCCTTTCTAGGGAACAGGAGGTTAGCAAAATAAGCTTCTTAGATAATTCTAAATAAACACTTAAAACAAACTATCAAAACAACCAGTGGAAAGCTAAGAAACATTGTCTTACAGTCTCAATAACAAACTGGGAGAGATTTGGGTGTGTCCCCCCCACCCTGCCGCACTCTTGATCTGACCCCAGAGTGACTGGCTTCACCAGCTCCTTTAAGATGAACTGTTACAATGTTAAGGGTAACATCCTGCCCTTAGTGACCTGGAGAACTAGTAACCTCGGACGGCTGAGGACTCCTCCTTCCTGACAAACACTTCAAACAGAACATTGCCTGGCTGCATATTCTAAGTTAGCAATGAAAATTAGTATTTAATACTAAGATGTTTATCTTTCAAAATAAGTAGAAGTGGCCATAATATTTATAACCTGCTCATATTAACATCCATGTATAAGTTCATGGGTTAAAACAATGCAATCCAGCTAAGCCCACTTAAATTCCTAATAAGCTCTACATTGTCACTCTGTCTCATGTCATTACACTGAGGCTGTCACCTCGACCACATTCTAATAAATCACTCAGACTTGCTGATTATAGTAAAAATACATCAGCACATCTCTGACAGTATTAGAAATGACAGACCAAGGCAGTAACTTCTGTATCAGGCTGACAACCATGAGCCCATCTTTATGGGTAACAAAGGCTTAAACATTCCATTCAAATTGCTTCCTTCCTGTATCCCAATGCAAGGTGTTTGGAAAGCTGATCATCTTAAGCCATGCTGCATTTCTCTTCATTTAGCTATGAAAAAAGACTCACTTTCCTTCGCCCAACTGCTGGAACCAGAGAGAAGATGTGCCCTGTGAGACACATGGGGAGAGGGCCCCTCCTGTATCATTCTCCTCCCCTCCCTGAAGATGGCATCACCTCGGATCCTTCTTTCTCAGTGCCCCACCAACAAGTCTGTGGCCTGGGTTCAAAAGCATGTCTCAAGCAAATCAGAGCTGCTATTCTGTGCTCACAGACTACTCTACACTGTAGAGGCCATTTTTATGTGCTGCTGAATCTTCATTCAGCAATGAGAGCTTTAAAAACACTCTCCATGTATAAAAGAACAATCCACTCATCCAACTGAACCCAGTGATGCACAGCTTTAGGTCCATGACCTGTGGTCCATGAGGGTGGGGACTTTGTCATCTGTTCAGAGCCTGTCCTGGATGCTTCAACGTTGGGGTGCATGGGAAGCACCTGGTTCCTTCCCCTAAACACTTAAATCTCCCCCAACCCTCATGATTTCTGTTCAAAGTTCAAAAAACTTTTCTGAGGTTTGAATATGGCTGCTGCTACTTTTATCTCTCATTCTAGGAGCTCAGAAAGATGGCCAGCCTGTGATATCGCTGAGTTCAGAATGACCTATTTGGGAAGTACTAGCTACTTTGTGCTCTTGCGTTCCTGCCAGGACCAGGCTTGCAGCTGCTGCTAAACATCTGTACTCTCTTCACCAATGAGAGTCAATGCTCTGGCTATCAGGATTGCTGCACAGAGACTCAAAATGCAGACAGCCCCTCGCTCTGTGGTTCTCGACCCCCTAATGCTAAACCCTTTAATACAGTAATGCTGCTACCCTCATGCTGTAGTGACTCCAACCATAAAATTATTTCTGTTTCTACTTCATTACTGCAATTCTGCATCTGTGATGAGGCAAAACCTAAGTATCTATATTTTCTGGTTGTCTTAGATGACCTTGAGAACGCTGCTCTAGCAGGAGGTAGCTTCTTCTGGGATTAGGTCAGGACAGAAAGGTGTTCTACTGCCTCAAAGCCTAGTACCGTAAAGACCCAAAACAAGGCCATTGAGCAATTCTCATCCTCAGTTGGTCCGGCATGTGGCCATGCTGGCAAAGCTATATGATCAGGACAGTCACATGAATCTAAAGCACCAACAAGACCACAGCTGTGGTCTCCATAAATAACTCTAACCCTCTTTTTAAAAATGTCCTGTACATGGAAAGCAATTTGTTCAATTTTAAATCTCTGATAAGTAACGTTTTCTTAAATCATCTAGTAAATTCTTTTCAAACACACAGTCTTACTATTATTTTTATTTTTGTTTTTCAAGACAGAGGTTTTGTGTGTGTGTGTGTGTGTGTGTGTGTGTGTGTGTGTGTGTGTGTGTGTGTAGCCCTGGCTGTCCTGATATTCTCTTTGTAGATCATGCTGGCCTTGAAGCCTAGCACTCACAGAGATCCACTTGCCTCTGCCTCCCAAGTGCTAGGACTAAAGCGTGTGCCTCCACTGCCCTGTTTAGCTAAGATTTCTGTGGGGTGGGGGAGGGGGAATATGTGCACAGGAGTGCAGGTGCCTACAGATGCCAGAAAGGACATCGGATCCCCTGGAGCAGGAGTCACAGGTGATTGTGAACCACCTGACATGGCTGCTAAAAGACTGACCCCAGGTCCTCTGCAAGAACGGCACAGGCTTTTAACTATTGAGCCATCTCTCCAACCCTTCAATATTTTTTTAGGAAAGAAAAAAAAATCTATGTATTTTCCTTTCTAGTGTTAGTTTACTGTTTGATATTAGCACATGCAAACAAAACTTACCCTTAGGTATATTATTTTAATTCAGTTAATGTTACTGTTAAGGTGTCTTGCTTATAGATAAACAGTAGTACAGCAGTAAGCCACGCCTGTGACCTGGTGCAAAACTCATACAAACTCGCTCCTCACGTGGGAAGAAAGCTTTAGAGAAAGGAACTTTCTAAGACTAAAAAGATGAAGTGTCTGCAAAAGTCCTGACTCAAATGTAGAAATCTCAAAGCCTTAAAAGGCCAGAGTTGATCTCAAACCTTTACAAGTGAATTTTATAGCAAACTGACTCGGCCTATTGTTCTCTAAATAAAGGTATTAATAACCAGCCTCCTGCACACAATTAGTAAAGGCTTTGTACATTGGTATGTTAAAGGCTGTGTATATTGACATGTTCTGCTTATCAAAACCACCCATCATCCTCCTCCTCTTCCTCCTCGTTGTCTAGATAGACAAGGGCAATTTTCTTCTCATCTGCGGTCACCGACCTTTGGTCTACATTTCTCTGCGGCTGCACGGTCTTGTCATATCCAGCCTGCTGCGTGCCTTTCTCTTCACAGGTCTGGTGTCCATCCCCAGCGGAGGCCTGAGCACTCATGCTGGCTACCTGCTCATTCCTACTGTGAGCAGTTCTCCAGCCACCATGGTCAGACACACTGTGACCTTCCACTTCAGACCCTTCATCTCGGGTCCTGCTGCGGATCACCCCTGTGTTACTCACATCCATCTGAAAAGTAAATGAAGTTTCTTTGGGCCCTGGTACCACGTGGCTTAGTGTGCTGCTGTCCCCTGCTAACCCAGCCAGCTCAGGGGAGGCCACTGAACCATTAAGTACAAATGTTTTAGACATAGGTCCATGGATGACAATGTGTTTGGAAGCTCCCCTCTCCGTAGGGCCTATCTGAATGTGCCTGAAGGATCTGCTTATGCCTGCTGTCACCTCTGTCCCTGTGTTCCCCACACTGTCTGCACGGGACTCAGAAATGACCCTCTGGAGTGTGTTCTCTTTGTTCCTCAGGATTTCTCTGTCTGAAGTGAGACTGTGAGCAGCCTGGGTCACACCTGCTGAGTGCTCCACCAGCACCATGCCTTCTGAGTGCCTAGATTCCAGGGTCTGTGGAGCTATCAGCTTGGAGGTTTGGTGCCTCTGAGGCCCAATGTCAATGTGCTGGATGGATGTACTCCTCCCAAGAGACACTTTGGTGTGCTCAGAATCCTCTTTTACCTCCCACTCCACTTTGTCTGGGACAGGAACTATAAACTGGATTTCCTCTGCAAACCCTTCTTTAGGGCCTAATTGGAGATGCCTAATAAAATCTGGGATACCCACTGACCCTTCCGTTACCAAATTACTACCAGCCTGAGTTGTCCCAGAAACAGGACCGAGAAAATGAATTTCTTTCTCGGCATGAAACTGCTCAGAGCCAGGCATTCTGTGGTTCCTGGACATGTCTGCTTCTCCAGACAGTGCTGCTGGGCCAGGCTCTTTTGTGTTTCCTGCTTTCTGACAGGTAGGCACAGAGCGGAAGGTGACCTCTGTGGACACGTGACTTTGATGGGGACCCAGTGTTAAGTGCCTCACAGGGCGGCTGGCTCCCTCAGAGTTCAGTGCCTCACTGAAGTCCTCACTTACCTCCACCACCTGCGAGGCGGGTCCTCCGTAGGATACCTGCTCAGTCCTCCACATTTCAGTGGGGCCTAGTTTAACATGCCTTACAGACTGGCTTATATCCTCCAGTACATGAGACTGTACAAAGCCTGTTGGGCTGGTGACTTCCACGGTGGCGGACACAGGGCCCTGGGTAACTCGCTGATCTGAGCTGGGAGGGACCCAGTCAGTATCCTCCCTCTCGACAGATGGGGTATACAGTTCCCTGGTGGCCCAGCGCTTGAAGAGAATGCCTCCAGGAGGCACCTCCTCTCCATCTTCCCTGTCTGGGCTTCTAGGCATTGGGCTGGAGCGCTTGGTCAAGCTCTCTCTTACCACAGACTCCACAGCCCTCTCTATTTCCCCAGCTTCATCCCTGCTCAACTCTTCCAGGTCTAACTGATCAGCATCCACAGTCTGGGAGAGGTTGACTTCAGCCATCAAGGTCACAGAACCTCCGGCAGCGCTCTGAACTTTCTTTACATCTACCGAGACACCCCCGGGCTCTCCTTGACTCTGTCTGGTCAGAGCAGACAGCTCCTCCTTCATGCGCTCAGGCAAGGTCTCCTCCAGTTGGCCAATGACCTCCACCAGTTGGTGCCGAGGCTCACTGGAGAAGACACCCTTGATGGAGGTATGGAATTCATGTGGTATCTTGATTTCTTTTTCAATAACTGTAGGTTCTGCATGCAGCTCACCACTAGCTTCTTCCTTCAAGTGAGCAGAACCAATGGCACCACCCAGGGAAGGTGCTGGAATCTCCAGGACCTGCACATGCTTCTCTTCCCCGCTGTCATCTCTTGCTTTCCTTCTCCAAGTCCCCTGCACAATTTCATCTTGCCATGAGTACCGGATGGTGGACTCTTCCTCTATATGGATTTGTCCATAGACTGAACCATCATCGCCTTCTTTGTCATGACCCCCGGGGTACTCATCTGGGGTAGACACAAAGTAACTCTGCTCTCCCTCTGAGTCCCCTGCCTCCATCACTTCTTCCACGTGAGGGATGCTCCCTTGGGGCTGCTTGGTCCTTTGATGTTGATGCATTGAGAATGCCGCATGGGTATCTCCATCACCATCCTCTTCCTCAGCAAACCCCGTAGGGCTGGGAGACACATCATCAACCTCTTCCACGTGGAAGGGGGTAGGAAACTCTGATTTCCCACCTCCTGCATAGCTCACAGGCTCTTCCACAATCTCCACGTTTACAACTTTGGCCCTCCCCTCCCTTCCTTTGAGACCCACGTTGATCATTTCTCCTATCATCTTCTCAGCTGACTTTCCTTTTAGTCCTACTTCCTTGACGTCTTTGCTCAGAAGGTATTCCAGGCCAGCTTCATCAGAGACATCAACGTCTTCCGTCAGCTTAGACTCCACAACAATTTCTGTCCTGCTTTTCCTATCGCCAGGGAGTTCTTTTCTGTCCACGTAAGTGACCTTTGTGTCTGGGAAAGAACTGGTATTCCCCTCAGCATCTGGAGACTGAGAGAACTGCTTGAGGATGGTGGTGACAATGTTTTCCGCTATGGTCTCTGTCATGGAGTCACTCTGCAGGGAGCTGGCAGTGTCCTGGGTATCTAACCGGAACTTGGTCTCTCCTGTTTCTGCCCCTCTCTTCCTGCTGTCCTTCCTTCCGGGTGAGGGGGAGCCTTTTGTGGACACTCCGGGTCTGCTGCTCTGGGACATTTCTAGACTGATGGGTACTTCCCTTTCCGTCACACTTCTCTCCTTCCTTTGCCAGCTTTCTCTCATCCTTGCATCCTTATCTAACTTGGTCAGCTCTTCCCATCTCAGATTTCTTTCCTCTGATCCCTTCTCTTTCGAATCAAACATTTTCTCTTCTGGTTTTAATCTGATGACCCCTGATCTGTCCCTTTCTTGTTCCCCGGCAGTTTTCACTTCTAATTTCTTTTCCAAAATGACAGTCCTCTCCTTTGACTGAGCGCCATTCATGGCACCTGCCGCCATGTTGTCCCGGTGATCTTTGTGTGACTCTCTGGCAATAACAGACTCTGTGGCCAGCTGCATGGGGGCATCCCTGGTGCCTTCAACTTTGGATCTATTAGGGAATGTTTTTGCTTGAGCATCAGTGTTTCTTAGAAGGCCATGGGTTGGAGCAACAGGTCTGAGACTGCTGACAGTTTTCTCAAGGGATTTTTGCTGCAAGGTTGTAGCTGAGGAAGAATACCCAGAGGTCAGGGACCCACTTCTGGCAGCACTCCCAACGGCTGTGGTCATCTGTGTTTCAAGGCGCCCTGGCTTGTTAGAATATAGAGCTGAGCTGTGATTTACAGCTGCCCAAGGTGTTTTTTGCCTTGGAAATAGATTTTTCTCATTTTTACTCTGTAATACTGAGTTGGTATGGCGATAGGATGTGTTTCTGGACTCTGTAGAAACTGAACAAACAAAGTTCATTTAGATGACAGGCATCATTTTTTTTTTCATCATAAAAGCACTGCTGTAGGTCATTGCCCTTGTTGGTATAAAATATACGATTATTACAGGAAGGAACCTTTTCAAGACTATGTTTATTCTCTGCATTATCTTTTGGTTGTTGTAGAACCTCCATCACAATAAATACCTCGGCCTAATGCTCTTCTCTGGCTGCTGATCTCAGAATACCCCACACACATCCCCCACCCAGCTTAAGAGAATTATCAAAGGTCTGAAGGTAAAATGTGCCAAGTATGCCAGAGAGCTCAGAGGCACCGGGTTTTCTGATTAAACTTTCACAATATTATAGTATTTCAGAATCATTAACTTCTACTTTATTGGGGTAAGTTTACTGATTTCAGCAGAGAAAAACTCTATAATTAATAATTACAAAGTGTATCTTACTGGATGCCACATGACATACCCCTCCGTCTCAGGGACTTTTATCAGTTCCTTGCTGAGTTCCAAGTATTGAAGACTTTATGCTTATACTTGACAAGGTATAGTTTCAAAAACAAAGCAGATGTCAGACTTTCCCCTATCCTAACAGCGTCCTCCTTAGGGCTTCCAGTTTTATTCAGGATCATCCTCCAACAGTGGGACCCTTAGGTGTACAGACTCCACACAGATAACTGGCTCTTCAGAGTGGCAACTGAGTTAGAATGTGACCAAAGCACCATCCACTCTGAGAGCATCTGGATGGATACCTCTCTATCACTTCCTCATGGCAATGGAGCCTGAGGCCTCCCTGAGATAGGTTTTCAAGATACTGGGAAAAAGAGCAGGCTGAAACATTGCTTACAAAGATTTCTTTCTCAAGTTAATATACTGATCCTAATCTAGAAACCCCAGAAAACAAACTCCCAAGGTCAAAAAGAGATAGAAAAGCTGATAGGCTTGATTTAGGCCTCTGGTGTCATTAGGAAGAAGCCAACATTATTTTGGGGCACAATGTAAAAGGCAACTAAGTGCACCAATAAGTATTGATCAGTTTACTAGCCACCATCTGCACATTTATCCCCTAAATAGTTAATAAGTAACTACACAGTGCAGGAAACACAGCTACTTATAACCATAAAGACTAACTCATAACTAGACACCTTTATTACATGGCATCTTTCTTTAGCATGATACCCAAACATTATGAAATTAGTTTATAAATGTAAAGTCTGTATAGTATCCAAGAAGCCTGAAGAACAATGAATAAATATATCAAGTTAGCAGAGATGCCCACCTGCCTTCTTCCTGACTCTGTAGTCATGCATGGCCAGTAAAACATCAGCAAGTCCCATGCTTAGTGCTAGTCCTCACAGGAGTTTGGGCCTGGACCCTTTATTTCCCTCTTTTAACTTCAAGTTATGTTTTAGATGTCTAGATATACATAGCCACAATTTAAAATTTTAGTAAACCTTGAAATTTGGTGGATGAACAACTCTTATTTTCTAGAAGTTGAGTGCTAACCGATGTCAGGTAGGCCAGTTATTGGTCACTTGCACGGATCTCTCCAATTTTTTTTCAGTACCTACTATCAAATTGAGGACACAAGCTTGCTGGCTGTTAGCTGAGGACAAATTCCTTCTAGTCATAAATGATGAGAACCGAAGTTCTGAGGCTGAACCCAGGGACCTGCCAAATCTGAGAAGTGGTTTACAGGAGCAATGAAGACATAAACCACACTGAGGAAGGTACGTGGTGGTGGGAATGTAGATGATGAGTTCCAAAGGTGCCCAACCTATGGGCTCTGTGCCCACAAACTTGATCAATTAAACATTAAAACTATTTCGCGGGCTGGAGAGAGGGCTCAGAGGTTAAGAGCACTGGCTGTTCTTCCAGAGGTCCTGAGTTCAATTCCCAGCAACCACATGGTGGCTCACAACCATCTATAATGAGATCTTGTGCCCTCTTCTGGCATTTAGACAGGAGACTGTATACATGATAAATAAATAAATAATAAACTTTCAAACAATGTATTTATACTGAACACATGTGGACTCTTTCCTTCATTCACCCCTAAGTAATACAGTGTAACAGCTATTGGCACAGCACACATTGTAATCTACAGAAGATTTGAAGTCTGCAGGAGTTTGTACAAATCCTATAGCGTTTCACACAGGAACATGAGCATCTGCAGACTTGGTTATGAATAGATGTTCTGGAGACAGTCTCCCCAAACACCAAGAAAGACTTTATGCTGAACACTCCATGTTTCTTTTTAACTTGCCATTGCTTAGTCAGAATACCTTTTAATATTCAGCAGGTTTAAATATTTCCTTTAAGACTTATCTGATGTGGGATGTCTTTTCATATGCTGTGAATATATTTTGCTATCATTTGTTAATAAAGAAGCTGTTTTGGCCTATGCCAAAGCAGCTTGGAGGCAGGCGGGAAATCCACGCATGGATAAAGGAGGAGGGCAGAGTCAGAGATGCTGCAGGCAGCCGCCCAGAGAGTGAGGTGTAATGGGACACAGGTAAAGCCATTAGCCATGTGGCAAGACATAGATTATTAATATGGGTTAAGTTGTAAGAGCTAGTTGGTAGTAAGCCTGAGCCATAGGCCCAACAGTTTGTAATTAATATAAACCTTTGTGTGATTATTTGGCACTGAGAAGCTGCAGGCAGGTCTGGACCTTGGGGCTAGGCTAGGCCAGAAACTTCAGGCTACAGTTATCTTATAAATTTTTAAGACCTTTCAAAGGAACATATTAAGATCTTTTATGTAATATCTACTACTGTAGAAGAGAGAGCCCTGATCTGAGACTCTGGGCCCCAACTAAGACAGGATTCCTTCCGGACTTTCTACTCCAGCCTAAGGTGGCAGAGTCATGTCATTGCCCTGGTATGGTTAGTTTCCAGAGTGCTGATTTCATGCTGTCCAAAGTAACAATTTTGTATGTTAGTCACAGCCATAACTGTTTGGTCTGAAAAATAAATACCCTTCCTAAGGATATAATTAACAAGCGCCCTGCATCAGGTGCTGCTTCTCAGCTAGGGAGTACCTCAAAATATTCTCTATACAAGCAGATAAGTCCAGTGAGAACTTCCAAGGTCATTCTGATTCCTACTGTAATTTGAATTATGTCCCATTCAACTGAGATCTACTAGATACTTAAAAGTATGATGAACTATTTGTTATCTGGGAAACCAATAGTTTATTTTCCTAAGCCCTCTCCTTCTAGATAAGTTGAAACCTCCTCACTTTGTGGAGTGGGCAGCTCAGAGAGGAAGTGTTTTAACATTACACTGTTAACAAATACAATCTCTAATATTTACCTTGTGGCATGTTTTCAACGTTCTTAGTCCAGATCAGTATCTCCGGATTGCTTTCTCCTTCCAACAAGGCCCTGTAAAAAAAAATTTTTTTAGAACAGTTTATTATAGAATTAAAGGGAGAAAAAAACTTTTTTTTTTTAATCAAGTACATTGGATAACACCCCAGGGCCTTGCATTTTAAGACTGTGCCTGGAGATGTGGCTTGGGCAGAGCCTGCATCAGGATGGTCCACTACTCTGCTCACTGTCATTCCATGCCACCCAGCATAGCATCTGCTACAAGACAGATAGATGCTCAGGTGATTCCAGTCAAAGGAAGAAAATGCATAGGCCTGGCTTCATAAGTTCCAGAGAGTTGAGTCCTTCTAGGAAGCCTCCCTGCAAACACACATCCCTCCAAAAAGAAAGAAAATCTTTCCAGTCCTAGGCAAACTAGGGTACACACCAAGTAGTGCTAGGGAGACTGCTGAAGAAGGGCAGGTCAGGGTCTAGCTTCTCTGACTAGCAGAAAGTGGACTAGGCCAGTATTTTATCCAATAAATTTATCAAAAATTTATCCAATTTTACAGGGCCCCAGAACAACTGAGTCATGCTCCCTCAAGTATACACATAGGAGTCACAGAAGTGAGAGATTGATGGAGAGTTTTCTGGAAACAGAGCAGGGGCAAGTAATAGATACTATTTGTAAATGGAAGCTGGCATTTCTTTCTTTCTTTTTTATAATGCCAAGGATCAAACCAAGGGCCACATATATTCTAGGCAAGCACTGTGACACAGAGATGCATCTGCAGAGCTATGTAGCCATCTCAGAGATGAAGGCGAGCATGGAAAAAAACATCGCCATGGGCATCCTACTTCACCCAGAGTGCTGTCCCTGCCTCTTACACTAGGACACTATGGACACACTTTGCTCCAAATTTCTAAGATTATAATATCTTTAAAAGTTGTCATTTGCATCTGCCACTTCAGAGAGGCACCAAGGAGCATGTGTGCCCAAATAGAGCAATGTGCTGGGAGTCAGGGTTATCAGTGGGATGCCAATCAGCTCAGCGGGTCACTTCCAGAGACCTACAAGACTGTTAGAAGCTGCAGATGCAACAGCTGTATGGTTGCTATAGCAACATGCGATGTTACTAACCCCAGCTATCAGAGATACAATATACAGGCAAAGGCTGATGAGACCCATAGCCCACGTGGAAACCACACATATTAGGGCCTAGAGCCAGTAGGGAAACACAGCAGGAAGCCCAGATCCCAGCTGGGGTTGGTAGTTTGAGGGAGGTGCCGAGAACACCAAGTCCAGAGCTTTCCAGTCAGGATGAAGGCCAGGGAACAGGACACCAACCCGTTAATACCCGCCCTCATGACCAAGCAGTCTAGCTTCCAGGAACACAAATAGCTTCCATCATCAAAAACAAACCTCTGAGGTCTGTATAAAAACAGGAATGTTTAGGGAAAAAGTCAGACTTTGCGGGTCTATATCCTAGGCTTATCACAGCAGAGTGGCATTCCACAGCTGAGGGTCAGGGCAGGCCTGGACACAAGGCCAAGTTTAGACCATACAAGCTTCACATGCCACAGAGTCCAGGCTGCCAGATTTAGAACAGAAGCCTTTGGGAGTCCAGGTCAGGAGAAAATATTGCTGATGGCCCAAGGGATCAATGACTGGGGAAATTATGCTTTTCCGCAGTTCTCAAAAGGTGATGGTTCTATCTCCTCCAGGGGGAAATTAAAGCTTTATCCATCTTTACTGAAGACAGGGCCAGCACAGAATACACTTTTGCCTCCCATATCCATTTACTCATGTGGCTCTGGTGCCCAGAGCACTGGGCCTTGTCCAGCTGCTTCTCCGAGAAAAACAGGTCAGAGTGAAAACAGTATCTTCAAGGGCCCACATAACACCCAATGCAGAACTTGGACCCAGACCCTCACCTTCCAGTTACAAGGCTTTCCTATGAGACAGGGATGATGACATTCCATGAAAAAGCCAGAATACACAAATTACATCCTCTGTCTATATAGACCCTCATAAAAACAAATTCAGCCTCTCTGCAATTCCATCCCGATCCCCCTTTTGTGCTCCCCTTTATAAATCCCTTATCTGTGCCCCAGTCGCTGGCTGAATCCTAGAAGGCAGGGGCATATGTCCCCTTGTACAGCCTGAGTACCCAATACAGAGCTAGAGATGGATGGATGGCCCCTGCTTTTCAATTCTTGCTGCTGGAGTATAGCATGACAGCTCTGAACCCTGACCTGTCAACACAGTTTCCAGGACTAATAGGGCAAAGTAGAGACTACACTGCTAGGGAGATTTCCCATGACTCCTTCAAAGGGCAGCTGAAGGGGCGGGTTGGTAGAACTTTAAGAAATGTGTAGAGGGCTGGAGAGATGGCTCAGCCGTTAAAGGCTAGGCTCACAACCAAAAATATAAGAAATGTGTAGAGTGCTCTCTGAGGCTCCCGCCAAACCTGGTTATTTTAAGAGCAGGGAAGGAAAGCAGCCTTCAGGCCACTGGACCTGGAAAATGCCAACTCCCTGAGTCACTGGCTAATAGAGAGCATTTCATACAGCTCCACAGGCTAGTTGCCTCTCCAATAGGAAAATAGGCAAATAAGCAAGAGACCAGTCCCTGGCCTCATTAGGAGTCCCACACAAGTTCATGATGTAAAAGTGAGCTGTAATGTGGCCTCTGGCCCTACTCCAGGCCCTAATGGGCCACCCAGTCCATTATGGGGCTGCCCATCTGGGATAGATGATCTGAAAGGAATTTTAGGGCATACCTATTAGTGTTCAGCACTGTGGCTACAAGGCTGTATATCTTCCATAACATAGGATAAGATGGGGGACAGGAACAGAAGGGAACCTTTATAGGAGTGACACCCATAAGAAGCCTGCTGTGGTCCTGTGGATCTATGGCTGAGTCACATGGTGTTTCCAAGTAGGTGTGGAATTGGGGGAAAAGAAAGCAGGGTCACAGATCCTCAGAGCTGCCCCTTTAGCCTACTCGCTGTGCATAGTTGAGCTCCATGGGGGTGGGAGAGGGGACAACAATATGGGTCACCCTAGATAGTGACCACAGCCAGTCAGTCACTGGGGATAAAGAAGAAAGAGAAGAAATGAAGGGGCTAGAAGCCGAATAAATAGGAGGGACACTGTTACACTAATGCATGAGTCTGGAGATGGGAACAGGGTCAAAGTAACAGGAAGGAACAGTACTAGCCATCTGTGGTCATTCTTTCCATGGTCGGCACCAAATTATATCCCCAAAGCCACGTTAGACCCATATCAGAGACGGTAAAACAAAGCAGCATAATTAACAGATAAGGGAAGGATGCTGATAGGACAGGACAGAAGCACTGGCAACAGGCAATGGACCAGATGCTAGAAGCAGGCAGCCTTGACTCAATCCCAGACGGGACTTCTGAGTTCCCTAAGCCTCAGCAGGCCACTCTTACCAGTCGTGACTTACGTGCCCTGTTTCTGAAATGGAAGGAACCTCTTATGTTTGTGATAATGGTTAAGTAAGTAGCAGACAGTTCATAGAACAATGGCTGTCACTGAACAAGTGCTTGATACATATCGTCGTCATCATCACCTCCTCCTTCTATGGCCTTGGAAAAAAAGTGCTTTGCAGTTACTGAAGTCAGTCAAGGGGAAAAGGAGTGTTCTTCTTCTTAATTTGGCTATCATCCAAATATATTGGTCAATATTCTCGCTTATTGTTGTTGGATTTTCAGACAGGCTCACGGTTGTAGCTAGGGTGGCTTGGACTTTGAGATACTCCTGCTTGAGCCTTTCCAGCACTGGGCTGCAGGCGTGCATCATCACACCCAGCTCCTCTCCATTGCTTATCCTTTATTTCACTTTATTTTGAATTTTTGAGACAGGGTCTCTCTATATAGCCCTGGTTGTCATGGAACCCGATCTTTAGACCAGGCTAGCCTAGAACTCTCAGAGATCAGCCTGCCTCTGCCTCCTGAGTGCTAGGACCACCCAGCTCAATTATTTATTCTTTTTTAAAATGTATTTATTATGTATACAGTATACAGAAAAGGGTACCAGATGTCATCATAGATGGTTGTGAGCCACCATGTGGTTGCTGGAAATTGAACTCAGGACCACTGGAAGAACAGTCAGTGCTCTTAACCTCTGAGCCACCTCTCCAGCCCCTCAATTATTTATTCTTAAACTACAAAATTTTGTTCATTTCAAATACTTTACCTAGTTAGCCTTAGTGTAAAATGCAGATTTCTAAATTTCCCCCAAAACTAGGATAAAACTGTAAAAATAAATAAAATTGACTTCATTGAACGGTTAAGAAAGCTCTCAGGAATATAGTCTTTAAATACATGTGGAAAGATACAGATGGCCTGAAAAGAAAAACTGCCATTACCACGAGGCTGTAAACACTAGGAGTCACCTCCATCACTTAATTAGCAGGCTAGAGACCTTGCCCTGTCCTCCTCTGTTAAAATGCTATGATGGAAGAGTGGAAGCAGAGTGCTTGGCAGCCATTATTTATCTGCCTGGGATTTTGTTTGCTCCCTGTGGGGGTTGGGGAGGCAGCAGCAGGCACCTGTGGACAGGTATGTGCCTACACTGAAGTCAGACTCTGCACTATCCCCCTCAGATGGAGTCTCTCACTGAACCTCTAAGCTGATAGCCAGCAAGTTCCAATGACCTTCCTGTCTCTGCCACCCACAGCACTGGGCTTACAGCTCAGCTTCTAGAGATAAAAACTTATGTCCTGGGGGCTAAAGAGATGATGGCTCAGTGGTTAAGAGTACTGACTGCTCTTCAAAAGGACTGGGGTTCAATTCCCAGAACCCACATGGCAGCTCACAACTGTCTGTAACTTTAGTTCTAGGGAACCTGACACTATCACAAAGACATAAATGCAGGCAAAACACCAATGCACATAAAATAAAAATAAATCAACTACCTAAAGAATAAAACTCAAAACCTCCATCCTCATGTTTGGACGGCAAGCTCTCTTACCCACTGAGTCATCTCCCCAGCCCATATGTGACTGTTTCTAATTTAACCTTTTCTAAATGATTTACTGTATTATTTACTCATTGTATATGTGCTCACTCATGTCCCACATTGTGTGTGCCATCACGTAACCTGTGGGAAGTGGCTCTCTCCTTTAGCATACAGTTTCCAGGGAATCCAACGCAGACTTGGTGGCCAGCACCTTTACCCACTGTGACACCCTCACCAGACCTAACTTGAAGAGCTGGGCAGTCCATCTCCATATTATATAACGATAGCTCAGGAGATGGGGCCTCAGGACTCCTCGTGTTGCTTCATGTTTCCTTGGATTGTATTCAGCGTGTGAGAAATAGTTTGCAGTTGAAAAGCTTTCTTTGTGGTTCAGTTTCATAAATTTCAATTTGCTCTATTTCTGTGCATCAGCCTTGAGGCCGAAATTACATGGTGAGACAAAGCAAGAGGAAGAGTGGAGAGGTGACCAGGAACAAGAGCAACCTCTTTCCAGGTCCCACGACCTGGTATGTACAACTTTTTTCCAATTCTGCTGTCTACAGATGATATTACAACTGTCAGCATCCAATCACTTCCAAAAGCCCATCAGCTGTCAGGTGACCAAACCTTCTTCTAATACATGAGCCTCAGGGACATGCTTTATTTCCACACCACAACCCAGGTGATTTACAGAATCTCTACAAGTCCTTCACTCCCTGCCTTGGTTTCTTTTCTATTGCTGTGCAGACACCATGGCCAAGGCAATTTATAGAAGGAAGTATTATTGCGGGCTTGCTTACAGTTTCAGAGGATGAGTCCATGACCATGATAGTGGGGAGCATGGTAGCAGGCAGGCATGGTGCAAGGTAACTGAGAGCCATATTTTGAGACAACTACCCCAAGGCAGAGAGAGAACTAACAGGGAATGATGTGGGCTTTTGAAACCTCAAAGCCCACCTTGGTGATACACTTCCTCAAACAAGGCCACGCCTACTAATCCTTCCCAAACAGTTTCACCAAATCGGGACCAAGTGTTCAAACACAGGAGACTATGAAAGCTGTTCTCATTCAAACCATCACATGCCTGGAACTTAGAAAGCAGTCTCATTTGCATTCTAAACAAGGCTACATGGATTCTTTTTCAGATGAGAAACCCTAGCTGAGCCTCCTCCCATGACAGACTTCAAGCTTCCTTTTTCCTCTGCCCTTTCTAGAAGCTTATGGATGGTGACAGGTATGCTATTGTTTTGTGGAAAAGCTACTTATTTTACAATTGCACTTTCTACTCATTCTCCATCCCTAGCAGCTTACTAGGGATGGAGAATCAGACTGTGTGTATGTAGAATGCTATTCTCCAAGCAAAACAGTGGTCATCGTCATCTGCCCACTTGCAATAATCCATTAGGTTCAGACTAGTTGGCTGTTAATATTCCCTCACAGAAGTGGGGTTGGGAAGTCATTGGACCGTTGCCTGACTCTAGCAGCTTACCCCAACCATTTGCATACAGTTCTGCATGTGGTCCTGGGGGTGTTTGGGGAAGAGTTTAGGGTACAGAGCTGGGGAGGTTGCTGGAGAAGGGCTCTGTCACATGGAGCTGCCATCAGTCTGGGTTGAAGACTTTGAGGTCACCTATGCTCTTTACATGAGAGCATTGGTTCCTAGAATGGAACTGTACTTTGAGTTGTCATTGGGACCTAGAGAGGGATAGACATTGTTTATATCTCTCTCTTGAGTCACTGTTGCATTGAGAAGATGGGTTAGGATGCTGCAGATTTTGTATATTTGCCATCCTCAGATTATCAGCCAGTTCTTCATAATCATTGGCTTCTGATAAGGGCTTGGTGCTGGCTGCTGCAGCTTGTGACCCTGGGGGCTAAACAGCATGCTACTCTCAGTGTTTGCTCAGGACCACCAGGAAGTTCTCTGGCCACTTGTTTCAGGACTTAATCACAGACATGCCAGTGACTAGAAGAAGTCTCCCATTCCACCCACAGATATCCAGAAGCTCTGCTCCCCAGACTGCCTATATCTCCTCTGACAAAAGCTGCCCTGCCATGGTTCCATGACTGAGGACAGGCCCCAGCCTGCTACAGAAAACCCTGCATCAGGCTCCCTGCATTGGAGGTCCGGCATCCAGCCTCCTTTCCAGAGCTCTACTCCCCACCTCCATTTTTCCTCCCTCCACACATTTTTGAAAATATGCTTGCCCACTTGGAATGCCTTTCTGGTCTCGTTCTGTTGGTCTGTTTCTTAGCTCTACATCCACACCAGCAGGACTCAGCTCAATGCTCACATCCTTTAAAAACCTCACACTCCTTTCTCTAAACCACAGTTACCAGCATTTGCCAACTGGCAGCAGACTATCTCCAACATTTCCTTAAATATTGCATTTCATAATTTGACTCCCCGTGTCCCTCACCTCAAAGTTCCCCTACATCCCATCCCCCAAAATGTCTATTCAAATGTCCCTGTGCTCCCCGACCCTGGCCAGTTTCCCTCTCAATCCTTTGTATACACACAGCAGCTTGGCATTGGGCTTCAGATTCCACATTTCCAAGGAGCTTGTGATGTCCCATCTGTAGCAGCTGCTGAGGACATACCCCAAGGGTTCCTGGGCTAGAGGCTCTCTATGCCAGTGGCATCCACACATGGAGGGAGGCTAAACCACATCTGGCCCCACCCTGCCCTAATCCAATCAAAATTGTAAGGACTAAAGTTAACCTGTCAGTCTAAGGACAGATTTCCTAGAATGCTGGGGGGCTGATGTTTCTGTAAGGTAATAAGTCACATGTTTTCACTTCAGCAAGCAAGGTTGGTTGGTTGCCTCAACTGCCTATGATGTGCTTAGTCAGACTAAGACAGGAGGTGGGTCAGGATGTTTGTCCTGATTGGATGAGGAAGTACTATGGGCTAGTGGGTTCTGCCTCTATGAGCACCCGAGTAACCTAATTCAGCACCCTTTTCTGAAATCCTGGCTATAGACCTGGCCAGTGCTCATCTAGCTGGCCAGTATTAATAAAGCCTCTTTCAGTTGGATGATCATGGATTTGGTTTCTCTGTTTGCAATTTTCAGGTTCAACAGAATCTCTGGAGTTAGGTAGGAGCAATGGGGAAATGCCTTTCCAGGAGCCCTGGAGGATTTTCTGTTCCGCATCTAAGCATCCTCCCTCTCACAACTCGGCTGCTGGGAAAATCTGGAGATAAGCATTCTCAGCCACATGCTGCTATGGTCAGCCCTGGAGGCAGAAGTGAGCAGAGTACCTGTCTGCCAGGGAGCCTCGTCTCTTCTCTGGTATCCACAGCACAGGCAAGGGTCTTACAGACACTGCCAAGAGCCATGTGCACTGCAGGAAGCCACAGCCACCGTGGCTGTGAGGGTCTCAGTCTCACAGGAAACTGCCATGCAGGCCTAGCGACTGACGGGCCAAGGAAATTTGATGAAAACCTCCAGCCCTGGACTCTTTTAGGTTTTCCAGGTTTTCCTTCCTAGCTTATATTTACTTAAAAACAAAAGAGATATTTAGTCATTTATAAATGAGCCAGCATTGGACTCCTGTAAACATGCAATTCTGTCTTATGATTACTTATATTTCTTTTTCACTGTGAATATTCCGGAAAATGCAAAATATCTAAGTTAGAAAAGCAACCAGAGCTCTGAAGAGCTAGCCTTGGTCAGCAGATAAACTGCAGCCAAATGAACCCAAAGCTTTAACGAGCACAGTCCCTTCCCTTTCCTGTGACCTACCTGATCAGTCAGAGGAACAGGACAGCTACAATCAGTGAGCAGTTGGGAGCAATGAGCATCACAGGGAAAGCCTGGAGCAAATCACATGTGGCCCAGATGGGGAAATTCTTACCTCCCTCCCTGTCCGCTGCTGTCACCCTTTCTGCCCCATAGGGCTTTCAGAAAACATCGGAGTCAGACTTTTCAAAATTGGCAGATCAGTTTGGAAAGATCACAGGGCACAACAAAAGGGCCCAGGAGTGACCTCACCTGTGCTCACACACAGCTGGCTGAGTGGAGGATATGAACTTGCTTCAGTACACTCCTTGCTGATGAAAAAAAAAAAAAAATCCAGGCTTACATACAGAAATGAGTTGTACTGACACTTTGTGTCTTTCCAACATCTATGACTGTCTACTACACTAAATCTAAGTACAGGAGGTGGAAATTAGAGCCACACTAACCACCAAAGCCAGCCTGGGCAGGGCAAGGCAGCCCAGGCTTCTGATTTCCCCTAGGCAAACCTTGACAGCAGGAAGGGGTCCAGTGAAACCCATCACTCACTCCTTAAAAGAGCCAAAGGCTTTTAAGTGCCTGAAATAGCCATGTTTACCCGTAATGAGGTCGGAAGCATGGCAGGAACAGGCAGAAGCAATCGACCGTGTCCCTGCAGATGGTCAGACTGCTGAATGGAGCAGAAATGGTTCATAATCAATGTGCTTGGAAACGTGAAACAGGGAGTGTTCTGGGTATTGTAGCCAAAAGACAGGCTCTGGATGCTTGGGTATGCTGCCTGCCTGTGCACACTTGCTTTTTTGGTGACCAAGAACCAGAGGCATGGCAAGTAAGAAAGTAAAGGGCCCCAAGCCCCAGAGAACAGCAAATAAAACACAAGTTTTCTTATATGTTCAGCAGTATAGATCTACCATCCACACCAATGAGAACCCTGGTCCCTTAGGATGCTGATGTCTAGCTCCTTCCATGGCAGTCTTCATTGACTATGAAAGCTGCCAGAGGAAGGACAGCACCTCAGCCCATCATCAGTGTCCAACCAGGAGAAAGAGCCAATGTGCAAAGGGCTAACTGCCTCTCATGTCCTACTTAGCACACACACCCTCTAAACACATCAGGACCTTTATATCTAAGCTGGTTGTATTAAAGTTGACATCTTGGTAAAGAAAAACTCTTCTGGAGTTCCATGCTACTCTCAGAGCACAGACTAAAACTCGAGGCTTCCAGAAGGCCAGTTCCCTGAAACTCTGAAGCAACAGTATAGATGGGTCAAGACTCCTATCCATCCTCCACTTTCCACCTCTAGCTTGCTCTTCTGTGAGCCAAGTACCTAACCCAGAATCAAAGTAGACACGGGCCATGCTCTTAAACTATATCCACTATACAGAAACACAGGGACCTTAAGGTAGTCCATCTTCTGTGTGGTCTTCACTTAGCCATGCCAAAGGGCTGTTCTCTCCTTGTCACAAAGCCACAGGGACCTTCCATCACCAGCTTCATCGAGACAGACTCAGCATCATCTCACCTGTAGGTGGCCACCTCCAAGCTGAGGCCAGTCTTCACCTGCACGAGCTCCTGGTACTCCCGCAGTCGGTCAGCCATGGCCAAGGTGAGGGCTTCCTTCTCGTCCTCCAGGCTATCAATCACTCTCTAGAGGAAACAAAGAACTTTTAGGTCTGTACCCTAGAAGTTCATGGAGTGAACTAAAGATTCCAATGGAGATATAACCTGTGAACAGATAGTTCCATATAATGAATCTCTTGTAGATGGAAGGCTCTCTCTTTATTGCATATAGAAGATTTTGATGGGATAGGTGCTTTTATGTTTGGACTTTCTGGCAAAACGAAGGCTTAGCTTATTAAAAATCATTTCTGCTTCAGACATCAGGCAAGTAAGGTGCTACTTAAAAATTAGCCATACTAGAAATCTTTTTATAATACTTAAAACAGAAGTCACTCTCATGTGAACTAAAATGTCTCTCAGAGTAGTCATTGTCCAATAATAGCCAAGAAGTGGATAGAAATATCTTTATTTTACCCAGAAATGTTATTTTAAAATAATCTGAGAAGAAGTACAGTTTGGGCATAAATGAACAAACTCAGACCCATACATAAACCTCACATCCAGTTAATTTCCTTTTCCCAAGTGGGAGACACTACCTTCTCTGCCATCCCACCATCACATAGAACACACTAGGTAAACTTAAAGATTAAACAATCAAGACAAAATTACTCTCTTCAAAAAGTTCATGTCACTCCAATACTATCTTTGAATTAATGTGCACTTTACAATTTTGTGTATTCTTCTTCACTGTTGACCAGTCACTCTGAGAAATAATTAACCAAGCAAAATTTTAAATTTTGTGTTCTTGTAACTTCTGTAAGGAGGAGCAGCATTATGTGTGAATGTAATTAACCCAAATCAGGCACATATATCAAAATAACCTTTGTAGAATTCAAAACTATATGAGTGTTGGGAGAGAGGAATGTTTTCAGTATTCTAGAGACCCACCCCCAAAAGGTCAGCAGTGAGTAGAAACTGTCTGTGAAGAAGAGTGAGCTTCACAAAGGTGTCACCCTGGAGTCCTCGTTTTTATTCTATTTTATTTCAGACAGGGTTTTCCTATGTAGCCCTTGCTGTTCTAGAGTCCTCTATGTAGACCTCAAATTCACAGAGACCTTTCTGCCTCTGACTCCCAAGTGCTGGGATTAAAGGTGTTCACCATGTCCAGCTGGATTAATCATTTTCCAAAGATGATTATCATGTAGATAAATCTGCTTCTTATAGCACCTTTGTTTATAAGCCAAACCATTGTTAAGTTTTTATATACAAAGCTTGCCAAAAAGTCTTCATCTTTCTTAAGAATTCATTTTATTTTAAAGTGTGTGCGCATGCATATGCACTTGTATGTCTGCATGCTGTACCTTTTTAAGAGAGGGTCTCACTACAGCCCAGGGCAGCCTGTAACTTACAATTCTCCACCTCCAGAGTGCTGGCATTACAGATGTGTGCCACCATGCTTGGCTTGATATCTTTTCTAATACAAAATAATTTGACCTAAGCATTAGAACTTAAGGATTTATCAATTACCCTTTGCAAAGAAGTTTAAGTGCCGCCAAACCACTTAGAAAAAAATATCAGATGAACTCAGTTCTCCACTTACAGTTCAAAATTATGAATTATGGAGCCACGCCACAGATCCATCCAGGAATATGCTCTCCCCAATCTCAGAACAAAGGCTAGCTCTCTGTACCACACCCCACAAATATGAGCAGGAAAATAAAGCTACTCTGAAATGGAAATACATTTAGTTCCAAGCAAATTTCCATGTGAGTCAACTCTTCCCAAATGGTGAAAGGAAAAGCCGTTGACTTTTGGAGGCAGAAATGAAATCACAACCAATCCTGCCAGGAGTTGGGGGGGGAAGCTTCCAACTCTGCTCTGCTAAAACTTTTCATGCCATGGACCAAACCAGGAGAGCTGGAGCCTCCCATGCAGGGTGGTACTTCCAGCCCACACAAAAACTCTGCAGCCTTTTAGCTGCTATGCAGAGAACTTTCCAGCAACATCATCCACAATGCTAAGTTCTAGCTTTACATCAGAGACAGCACACTGATGCTCCCTCTTCATTATGCCTGAGTTTGCCCTGGCCGAACATCTCAGACAGAATGGCCAGACCTTGCTAATGTCCTAGTTGTCCAGGATCTTAGGGGGAATTAAATGCTAGAATAGTTCATTCACACCCAAAACAAAATTAATAAGAAGCACGAATTGAGCCAAGTGTGATGGCACATGCTTATAATCTCATCATTTGGAAGGCAGAAACAGAAGGATCTTTGTGAGTTCAAGACCAGGCTGGTCTGTATAGTGAGTTCTAGGACAGCTAGGACTGCACAGGAAGATGTTGTCTTAAAAGAAAGAGAAGAGAAAGAGAAGGAACCAGCATGAATGAGTGCTATTATGAGGTTATAGCTGTACCAGGCAGCACCCTAAACTCCAGGCTTATCTCACAGTGCCAGGAGGGCACTTCAGAGGCATCTCAAAGCCACTGTATGTAAACTGAACTCAGATTGCTGACCTTTACCTACCCATCTGCACAGCTCTTCAGCAAGGAATTTCCTTCTTCTAGTTGTTTTTCTACAGTCCTGGGGTCAACTTCGATCCCCCCTTGCTATATCCAACCTGTTAGCAAACCCTGATAGCTTGAACTTAAAAGTAGAGCCCTTTCTTGGGGCAGGACTTTTGCTCCAGATCCAAGCCTTCTACTGCCTCAGCTGTCTGTTACAAGCACGTCTTAATGAGATCTCCCTGTCCCCACACTGATGCTAGACACAGCAAAGGATGGCCCATGAAGACATTTGCTCTGCTCAGGACTCCCTGGGGGCGGGCTTTCAGCCGGATTTTAAAAGAGGCACCTGAGCAGCCACTCTCTGTCACTGTCTCAGCCTTGCTGGCTACCTGACTTCTCTGTGAGTGCCATACACTGGTGCCACCTCAGGACATTTGCCAGGAGGGTACATCTTATTTTATTGTGTTACTTTTCACTGCTTTACCCCCTATCCACAGAGAATGAGTCTGGTACCCTGCGCGCTCGACAACTATTAATTGAATAAAGGCATTAAATTCATTCAACCAATAGCAACCTACAAGCTCCTTTTCATTTTCACAGATGAAGAAATCGAACCACATAAGGGTTAATGAGCATAATCTTGAAAAAACAATCTTATAATCTGAGATAAAGTAAGAGTCAGAATTCAGCCTGAAGTAGAAAGGCTACAAGAAGGCTAACCCTTAACTCTAAGGCTAATCCTGCCTGCATTCTTATAAAAAGAAAACTCTCATTCTTATTATGGAGTCATTCACAAACAATTGGAGCTGGCAGCTAAGAGCTCCCATCACAGGAAGCTCATCAGCATGACTAGGGCAAGACTGGGATGGATAAATGATGTCCATGAGGCCCCTGACAGGTCTTCCAACATCTGCCAGCAAAATACAGAAAAAAGCAAATGAAAGAAATAATGCTAAAATCATATACCAGGAAGCATCTCAAGGCTCTAAGATAGGAGGCTACCTCTGGGCTGGACCTTAGAAATAGCAATTATTTCACTGATGTGTGGTTAAAGGTTTTGCTTATATAAATCAGACAGAAGAGAAGAAATGTGGCCCAGTGGTGAGCTGCTAGGTCAGTCTTGGTGGAACTCTGTTTTGGCCACTTACTGACTAGTGACCTTCTATCAATTTTAGCATCTGTAAGATAGGGCAAATGTTAATCTCTACCTTCTGACATTGGTGTATGGACTGACTAGACCTGATACTCCCCCAAGGCTAACTGTTAATGATGCATTTCTTTTTCAGGGAGTCAGCTAAGCTAGTCTTTATATTTCAGTCTCTCCAAAGTGAGGTTCTAAGGAATTAAAAAGAAGCTTGGGGTTAAAACATTGTTTTCTCTTTAACCTAATTCTGAACATTTTATGATTGTTGATAAATCTTTCAGAACGGATCTAAAATGCGATTGCTTTAAGCTGACTGAGAATGGGTCAGAATATATTTTAAGATTGCAGCTAAATGTTAATATACTTAACATTTAGCAAAAACAAAACCTAAACAATTGAGACTGAAGACAAAAATCAAGGTCCTCTTTGACAGTGTCTTTGGCTCTCATTTGGGGGGAGAGATCCCAGGTTAAGGAGCTGAGTGGGGGTGGGGTCCTGCTGCAAGTCAGGAGTGACCTCAGTGTGTCTTCACTAGTGGCTGGAGTCCTTCTGGAAGGGCTGGACAGTGATTCATTCTTTCAAATTTCCAAGTCTTTCTTTCCAGTAGGGGAACTCTGCTTTTATGTGTCTCAGATTTGGGGTTCCACTAAAAAGAACCCTGAGGTCCCAAAATATGCCAAATAGGGTAGAAGAGGGGGTGCCTGGATGTCTACAACCCCAAAGAAAAGATTCCCATCAGACTGATTCTTTATCGCTTTCCATGATCAGTCTTTGGCTACCAAAATACTAGCCCAGCCCTGGGGATCCAGAGGAAATCAAGTGATTTGCTGATTACCTCACATCCATCCCACACATCTCATGTTCACTTGTGATTTTTAAGAAAACACAACATCACAGCATCTCCAAATTTCAGCTCCCAGATGTAAACTCATCCCTTAAAATCTTCCTGAAGTTGTGCTCACCCTGTTTCAAATCAACTTCCTGGGAACTTTTAATAGTATGATTTGGGAGTACTTCCAATTCTGGCTGGGGCTGGGCGGGTAGGGGCCAAACACCAGGGCTGAACTGAGTGTACAGACAATAAATCATCCACAGGTATACCCAGAGGGTTAGCGCTCAGCTGCTCTGAAATAGGAACCGTTTATATTAGGCTGAAGTTGTAATAACATCTCACCACGGGGACCTGCCTTCTCTTAGTTTTTACACGACCCAGAGAGATCTGCCTTCAGCTCATACTGTGAGCAAAACAGCTCTGACCCTTTTTCTGCACAACAGTGACGTAATCCTCTCAAGTGAACAAATGAAACCCAGAAAAATATAAGGCTTCCCAGAGAGCTACGAGCAGCTTCCTCCAGCTGGGGAATAATTCTGGCAAAATTTTAAAAAGTGTAGGCGGCCTCCAGGTAAAACTTGGCAGTGCCTTGGAACATCCCAGTACACTACTCTATTCAAGTCTGAAATCGGGGCTGGGTTTTGGATTTTGAGCTACTAGATCTAGGAAGCCCAGGAAACAAGAAAGAAAAAAAAAAGACAGCAGGGTTGTTGGTCAGGATGTGCCTAGTCACATCTGTATCTAAATGTGACACTCTAACAAGATGATGGGCACTAGAATTTTCACCGGAACCTGACACTTAGCATCAGCTCTGATTGAAGGATCATTGCACCAAGCCCTTATTCTTAGGCTAGCTATTTGTCAGAATCCTGTGGCCTCGTCAACGCAATGTACGCTTCGCTGGGTGGGGCTGAACCGGCTGCGGGTCCAAGGAACCCGGCCACTAGCCCACGGGATGCGCAGCAATGTTTGGATAGAGCTATAGGAAAGAGGCGCGGTTCCTGCCCACGGACCTGCCGTTCCTCCGCCTGTATCCCGTACTCCTCGTGCATCCGCAGCAGCTCATCCTCCAGCCGCGCGCGCAGCTGCTCCAACTCCAGTGCCTGATTCCGTAGCGCATCCGCTTCCTGAGCGCACAGCCGCGCCTCATCCTCCGCCTGGCGCCGGCTCTCCTGGCCTCGAAGAAGCGCCTGCTCCAGCTCATGCACCTCATCCTCGTACAGCTGCACGCTCTCCCGCCACGACTCAGCCACCAGAAGCGCGTAGCTATTGTGCACGTCCTGCAGGCGCGGCGGGGGCGCAGCAGGGCGGGTGGTGCGGGCTCGGAAGTGCATGGTGAGGCTGGCGGCACGAGCGCGGAGCTCCCGCATTTGGCGCTCGTGGGCCGTGTCCAGGTCGCGGCGCTCAGCTTCCAGCCGGTCCAGCAGCGCTTCGAGGGTGGCGCGTGCTCCCAGTGCCTCCTCCAGCTCCCTCTGCTGCGCGCCCAGCTCGGCGTCCAGGCGACTGCGGGCTGTGCTGGCTTCGGCTCCCTCCCGCTGCAGCTCCCGCAGCTCTCTCCGCAGCGCGTCGCGCTCGCCTTCAGCCAGCGCTGTGGACCAGCTCAGTTCGTCCAGCTGCTGCCGCAGGCTGCGCGCCTCCTCGGCGAAGCGCTCCTGGTCCTGGATCCAGAGATCCTCCTGACTCAAACGGCTACACAGCTCCTCCTCTAGCAGCTTGTTCTCACGCTCTAGCTCCCGCACCCGGCACACGTAGTCATAAAGCCGAGCATTGAGCTCCTGAAGCTCGGCCTTTTCGGAGCTCGTCTGCAGCCGCCAGGACAACATTTTGCTGGATGTGCGGGGCTCTTTCGACTAACCGCTTGCCTCCTGCCCTGATCTTGTCCCCTCCGCCCCACCGCACCAAGCCCGCCTTGCCCCTTCCCCGGAGGCCTTTAAGACTGGCGCTCGGACTGGTGAGCTTCGCCACTAAATGGCCAAGTCATGCGACCGTGGACTGGGGCGACCGCCTCCAGCCAATCAGAACGCGGCCCGCTAGGCCACTGCGGCCCGACGGCGCCCCCTGCCGGGAAGATTGCGGCATGGTGAGACTACCCAGCTCTGACCTCTGGTGGACCAGAGTAATCCACGTGGGTTATCAGATTACTGCGAGCTGGCTATCTGGGACGCTTTCCTCGGGGGCGCACCCAAGGCACCCCAAAGTCCCAGATTTCCTTATTGAAAAATAAGTTACCGTTAAGTGAGACATGCCAAGTACCTGTGAAAGGCCATGACAAATAGAATGCTTCTCGTTGGTGGAGCTGGAGATGAGGGAGGAGGTGGTGTATTCTTTAAACATAAACTAAGTTTGTAGTTCAATGATAAAGTGCTTGCCTAGCCTTGAGCCAGGCCCAGTTAACAATCCCCACCACCACTTGAAACTTTGTGCATGTATATTGTACATTCACATAGACATATATGCACATGTATCTTTTTTTAGAGTAAGATCATTTTAGTGCTTTTAAGATTTTTTTTTCATGTGTATGAGTGTTTTGCCTGCATGTAGGTATGTGGATCACTTCCATACCTGGTGCTCACAGAGACTAGAAGAGTCAGAACCTCCCAGAAATAGAGTTAAAGGTAGTTTTATAAGACAAAATGTAGGTGCTGCATCTGAAAACACACCCTCTGGGGCCATTAACCTGTGAGCCGTCTTTTCAGCCCTACATACATATCTCTTAACTTCTGGCATAAAGGCATCACCATTAGACAACATTTCAAGTAAGATTTCCTTCCCATGTAGAGTGGAAAACCCTGCACACGCCATCTTTATGCTCTCCAATATTAGCTTCATTTTGGTGGAGGAAGAATCTAGACAGACTTGGAAATACTCTAAGCACAGAACATTCTTGACACCTAACCATCTCTCTAAACTTTTGCAACTGCCTTATGCACACACCCACTGTGGCAGCCAGTTTTCTTTTCTTTCAGCAGTGTGCCCTTAAGAAAACACTCAGTCTAATTACCATAGAAACCGAAGCTTTCTCTGTTTTTGCATACTTGCATTTCATTACATTACAGGCAGTTATTTACATTACAAATGACAGTAACCAGAGTCAGTAGCATTAAGGAGTGCAGGAATAAGCTCAGCTGCATGGGGATGAAAGCACAAAGAGAGATCTGGAGAAGTCACCCAGTGTCCACAGGGCTCTTCTCAGGGGCATGAGAAGATGGATTGTTCAAGGTCACTTTAGGAAGCTCCCTGGGCTCTCCTTGAAGGAGACAGGAGTCTGTCCACAAATGACTGCAGAAAGTGAGCCTTTATTTCTCCAAAGATCTCATTTCCAAGATGTCATTCTGCAAGCAATAAAATGGATGTGTCAAATAGATGTGCTATCTAGCTCAGAATTCTCTTTTTTTTCTGCAGAAGCTTAGTGGATGTGAAGAGTAGGTGTATTCAGCACCAAGGAATTGGGCTGGAAGCCTTTGACCCTGTTCTTACCTCTTTTCCCATTTACATCATGGACACATCAACACTTGATCTTTGATAATTATGACCAGACCTGCCTGCTTACCCACTCTGAGCATCCTCTCCTTGGGCCACCTCACAACAGAAGTCCATCACAGGGCAGCTGTAATGTCACTTGGACTCAGCTGGAACCATTTGTTTTCAGCACTTTGAATCCCCACACTTCCAGGAGTTCTGGCTAGGCAGGGGACAGCTCTACCTGAGAGTGGGGAGCCTGTATAGACATCAGTGGGCCTTAAGAGATCACTTTGCTCTGACTCCTGGGTTATTCTTGCCCCCCCCCCCCCGCTCCCAAGTCTTGGATTTTGAAACACAAAACTTCCCCCTCACTTCCAACATAAACCTATACTCCTCCAGGGTCTAGCTGAGCAGAAGAAACAATGTGTGCCTCTGGGAATATTGTGAAACAATGTCCCATTGATCATACATACTCCTCATAGAACTGAGACTCAGAGGCATGAACAAACTTCCCTAAACAGGTGACTACAAAATGTGGAAAGAAGCAGGCATATTAGAGGTGACCAAAGCAGCTCATTTGAGCAGGCAAGATCTGTGCATTCAAGAAGAGAAGAAGTAGGTGGGTAGAGGGGTCACTTGCAAGGACTGGGTGGGGTGCCAGTGAGCAGCAGAGTGGCCAAACAAGAAACTTTAGTGTCTTAGTGCTGGGGGAGATGGCTGCTGGAGGGAGGGGCCCTGCAGAACAAACCCTGGGAAGGAGAAGGACACACCCTTCTCTTCCTGCTGCTCTTCTGCCAGGGTCTCCCACCCCTTCTCTTCCTGCTGCTCTTCTGCCAGGGTCTCCCACCCCTTCTCTTCCTGCTGCTCTTCTGCCAGGGTCTCCCACCCCTTCTCTTCCTGCTGCTCTTCTGCCAGGGTCTCCCACCCCTTCCCTTCCTGCTGCTCTTCTGCCAGGGTCTCCCACACCTTCTCTTCCTGCTGCTCTTCTGCCAGGGTCTCCCACTTGGAAGCCAGAAAGTTGCTGAAGCCTGGCAGTGGTGTACCGGATAGGACCCCTCTGCAGGAGACTGCCAGCTGTTACACTGAAACCCTATGTCCACAGAACCCTTGCTGAAAAATAATTATACAAGCATATAATTCACAATACAAGCAAAAGGAAATAAATACTCGAAGTTTAACATGTCCCAATTATTCAAACTGCATTTTCTTTTTCTTTTTTTTTTTTTTTTTAAAAAAAAACACTTTCATTTATTTATTTATTTATTTGCCTTGGTGTTTGCCTGGAACTACAGACAGTTGTTAGCTGCCATGTGGGTGCTGGGAATTGAACCCGGGTCCTCTGGAAGAGCAGACGGTGCTCTTAACTGCTGAGCCATCTCTCCAGCCCCCAAACTGCATTTTCTTATCTGTTCTTAAGGTTCTGTATGGATACTGTTCATGACATGATTGTCAGGGTGTTGAATATTTGTATTATAGAAATCAGTTATTGATTTATTATTGTATGCTGGGATCTCACTTTGCGGGTCCTCTAGCCTTAGGAAAGGCTCTTGGTGCTCATCTGTTAAGAGTGTGGGTCACACTTAGCAGTGTGTTGTGTTTAATTATTGAATTGGAAATGGCTTAAAACATTGAAGAACTTTTTTCACTGTTTCAAAACTATTATCCAGGTCAGCAAAGAAATTCAAGGTCTTCACAATTTCACAATTTTGCCTTCAATAAACAAAAATATTAACAAGAATTAATGTCTTGCTATAACTATCATTTATTGCAACCATACATGAATGCCAAGTCTTCAAAAAAAGCACAAGAATATTCTTTAAGAGTCAATTGATTATATGAAATCTATAAGAATATTGACTATTTTGTTATTGCTTATATTAAAAATCTGAAAACTGTCTCAATGTTTCCACAATATAAAGAAGTAGGAATTTTAATTAATGTTTTTTAGAAAAAATCCCTGTGGTCTTCATTTCTTATTTTTATTCTTTCATTAAGTATAGTAGATGATCTAAGCTGTGGAAATATGGGCATATATATTTGAAAACTATTTTGTATATATAAACATATATTTATTTAGCCATAAATTAAAAAAAACCTTTCACTTTGAATGAAAATGAGGTCTTGTCTTCGTCACTGTTTATTATTATAAAGAGATGCCACGACCACACTAACTTGTAGAAAGGAAAGCGTCTAATTGAAGGCTGCATACAGTTTCAGGGGCTTGGTTCATTATCATGATGGGGAGCGTGGTGGCATACTGGCAGGCATGGTGCTGGAGAAGTGGATGAGAGCCACATCCTGATCCCCAGTGTGCACGCGCGGGTGTGTGTGTGTGTGTGTGTGTGTGTGTGTGTGTGTGTGTGTGTGTGAAATGTTCTATGACGGGTTTCCCCTCCCCCCACTCTCCCGCTTTTATTCTCAGGCTGGCCTTGAACTCAACATATAACTCCACCCTCCCACGAAGCTCTGCTAAAGACAATGGTTTAAATGTTTTGTATTTGTTGTTTTTAAGCACAATCTTCTTTAAATGGCAGGCAAACACCTTAAGAACCATCTCTCCAATCCGTTGTCTGTTTTAATGGAAAGAGACATTGGTACTAGTGCAGAACTGGAGGAAAACAGGAAGAAGTGGGCTTTTGGTGAAATCTGGATGTTGTGCTAATTAGGGAGTGCTCTAGGACACAGAGAAGGTTCCCAGATGACTTGGCAAACAACCTTCTCCACAATCTTGGGGTACAAGGAGGCTTTCTGAAGGGGAAGCCCAGAGCCCCACAGTTAGCCTAGAGTGGAAAGTTCCAGAGAACAAGCGAGGCCTCTGTGCTGGGTCGGGGAAGTGGGAATATGAGGTCTTTTCCAGGCCACGTCCTGCCCAGTTGGCAGGCATTGAGAATGTTAAAGGATCTTTGCCTCTCCCCTCCACTCCAGCACTCCAGTGCTGAGTCCCAGGCAGAAAGCCAAAAAGGAATGGGCCTCACTTATTTTTGTACCTTAATTCTGGCACAATTCTTAGGGACACTGGGAATATCTCAGCGAGACAGAAGTGGAGAGAAGATCCTGGGCAAGGAGCCAGAGGGGAGCTGGGCTCTTTTGGAGAGTAGGAAATGTTGAGAAGTTGCTAAAGAAGGGCACTTAAGGCACAGTAGTGACCAGGGCCTGGCATCTCTTCCTGGGCAGAGCTGTAAGGATACAGGTAAACTCAAGCTGCTGAAGCGTGCTGGCCCATGCCTATAATCCCAGCCTTTGGGAGACTGAGAAAGTAGGATCACTGTGTGGACTGAGAGTGATCCTGTGGTGCATAGAGAGATCCAGGTTAGCCCAGGCTATAGAATAGACCCTGTCTCCAAAAAAATCAAGGCCAATCCAAAAGCCAGTTACAGTATGGTCTTTAATACAAGGCTTTGACCCCTATTTCCCAGAGCATATGGTGACAGCAGGCCAGAGGGAGCAACTCCAACAGAGATGGGGACACCAACAGGACCACAGCCCTGTGGGTATATATTACACATTTAATAAAACCTGGATATTGGGGAGAGAGCACCCAGTCAAATCCTAGGCAGACAGTTCAGGAAATTCTTAAACCTTGAATACAAAGATAAACAGCTGAGTCAGTCACACACATCTTTAGTCTCAGCACAGGGAGAGCCAGGGAGTGGTGACCTACACCCTTGATCCCACAACTCCAGAGACAGAACTTCTTCTGTTTCTGTGAGTTCAAGGCTACAGGCCTTTAATCCTAACCTGGATAGGATAGGGTATTTAAGGGTTTGTAGAAACTCAGAGAACAGAAGAACTAGAAGTAACCAGGAGCGAGGCTGAGGAAGTTGCAAGACAGCTGGGTGAGAACTGAATGTGGTGCTTCCTCTCTCTGATACGTCAGCCTTCCCCTGATTTTTGGCTCTGAGTCTCATTTGAGATCTACAGAGCCCCTCTGAGATGGCTTTGGGCAAACCAGAGAAAGGCATTCTTGTTGAGGATTTTTTACAGCTTTGTTGCTGGATAGTTACCTGATGCTGCCCTAGAGGCTTTGCACCTGTACCCAAGCCTTAGCACCAACACATCACCCCTTCTCTGGACAGCCTCCTGCAGTGAGCAAGCCTCTTGCCTGTCCATACTAGCCCATGTCTCAGGATTTCTAGTGCTGGGATGCAACATTATGACCATGACAACACTCATAAAGGAAAACATTTAATTGAGGTGGCTTCCATTTTCAGAGGTTTAGTTTAGGCAGCTGGAAGTATGGCGACCAGACTTGGCACCAGAGAATTCTATATCTTGATCCAAAGGCAACAGGAAGTGAACCATCTCACTAGGTGTGGCTTAAGCATATCTGAGCCCTCAAAGCCCTCTTCTACAGCGACACACTTCCTCCAACAAGACCACACCTACTCTAGCAAAACCACCCCTTCTGGTGGTACTACACCCTTGGGGGGCATTTTCTTCCAAACCACCATACCCCTTTGCCTTGGCTGATGAAAATGAAGATTCTTATGGAAGGCTAGTGAATGTTAGCATAGAGAGGTGACATGAAGACCAGGTAGGCTCCCAGCCCTGGTCCTTTGAGACTGTTTAAGTCCCCCAGAGAAGGAAATTGAATACTTGAAATTATAGAGATTGAGTTCTCATTATCCTGGTGGCTCATGGAAAAAATTAGGTGGAGATGCAAAGATTATAAATGTGTCATCATTTTCTGCACACGTGTCTGAGAGCAAACCTGCCCACAACAGGCCCCTCACCATGTGCCAGTCACTGTTCTGAGTTGGAAGGGTAATCAGCACACACCCAGGGCCTGACACACACCCTCAGTAAACGTGGATTATTCCCAAGGGTAAAGAAGTTGAAAGCTCAAAGCCTAGGCATCACCCGGAGACAGGTGACCACAGAGCTGTCTCAGGAAAGCCAAGGAAAGGAGGAAAATTCACTGAACACTGATGCTCAGCAGCTGGGGACAGAGAACCTGAACTTCCCAGACTCAGTTTCCTCCTCCATAAAGCTCTTTCCTCAGGGGTTTTCTGGAAGAACAAAATGAGCTTTGTTGTGCCTGTTGCATTGGAAATCCTGTTCCAATCCACCCTCTCTGGTAGAGCCCAAGGTGTTCCTCACTTGGCTCTTGGTGCTTCTGGCTATTTCTGGTGAGTGCTTATCACTGGTTTATAGGATCACAGCAGCTGTTTGTTGGGGTCTAGGCTCCCTTTTCAAAAGGTGCAAAAATAGCATTTGTCATATGAAAAAAAATGTTCAGTAACTTAAGCTGCATAACTACTGTCTTAATTTGGAAAGTTATGTCATATACATTATAAATGAACTTTGGTAGGGGCCCCAAATGGCAAGAAAGCACCCCCTGGCTAATCTACCTGACAGGCAAAAGATGTCGACTTCTGAAAACAGAATAATTTTCCTTTAAAGAAGGACGGCATGTTGGCACTTCCTACCCCTAAAAACACCTTTCCCATGCAGGGTGTTAGTGGTATTCCTGGTACCATAACTCACATACTTAGTTATGAATCCATTTTCAATCCCTCTTGTGTATTTGGTGTCAAGTGGCTCCTAAGAACTTGGAAAAAAGGGAAACGCTGCCTATTCCCCATATTCTCACTCCTAAGACTTGAGGCTTTATAGAGGATATACTTACATCATCTGCCACAAGTATCTGTTCCTTCCCTCAGCAAAATCCAGGATTCATTCAACAACCATCTCTGCTCTGTGCAAACTGTTCTTCTGAACCTAGTGTGCCTCAAGCCTAGAGTCTGCTTGTACCATGAACCCAGCAGTCCCTCCTCTAACAAGACATGGGACCCTTCTAAAATCCTGGAGTATTGTCCAACAGGATTGTTAAGACTTCCTCTCAAAGAATTGAGCACCATCCAGGTAGGAGGGGACATAGGACCAAGGGCTCCATAGCGTGGGCTCTTGAAGGGTTCGAGCAAACTGTGCACTTTCCTGTTTTCTCTATCCCCAGGCTCTTGCTGCTAATCTGTTAACTTAGTAAACACAAAGCAATTTGAAACCGAGTATGAGCACTGAGTGTTCACTTGGCCGGGCCAACCTAGGAACTCTCACATGCTAGGTAAATGCTCTACCACCAAGCCAGTCTAGCCCTAGGATGGGTATTTCTGAAGTGTCTGGGGGATGCTACTGTTGCTAGCACAAGGCTAGCAGAGAGCAAATGGAAGTCTATGAGGTGAGTATACCTACTCTTGTGAGCTTCAAGTTCAGAATAGTTGGATGAGTGTGCATGCAATGTTGGGGGTGGTATACAGGGATGACTCATAGAACATGATGTTCTTAAAGGGAAAATAAACAGATTACCCATAAACACTAAATATATAGAATTTAAAACATATCTGTGCAGTCTTAATCTAGTTTTCCTATGAAAAATTACTGCTCAGTTTCTGGGCCTGAGTCAGTTCTTAGATCTAGAACCCATCCACTAGAGGAAGAATCCAACCAGCTCTGACAAGAAAATAAATGTGATTCCTATCCCTCCCCAGAGAGACAGCTGCTACTTATACCAAGGAAAGCAGAACACTTATTTTGCTTCTGACTGGTTGGTGTAATGTTGGCCTAGTTCCTCTGGCTGGTAACACAATATTCATCCTGAGTAAGTAATAAAGAAAACAGGTTTATTTTGATTCACAGGTCTAGCCCAAATCAAGGCACAATATTTGGTAACAGCCTTCTTGTTGGCAGAGTCCAGTGGCACCCCTCGTCAAAGACAGGAAGAGAGGCCCAGTGTGGGAAGGGATCATCTCAGCATGGCCTTTGGATTTCTGCACACTTGGTTCCTATGACTCCCATGATAACAAGGGTCAAGAACATCAACACAGACCCCAGGTGTAACAGGACCACAGACCCAGACATGGCCCTCAGCAGCAGCCCAGGCCTAGGCATCACCATGGCCATGGTGGCAGTGCAGGCCACCCACATCAGTATGGCCCTCACAGCAGCATGACTCTCAGACACCAGCATAGTCTCAGGTGGCTGACTCACACAGCCCTCATCAGTCACAGGGACCACTGACATCAATACAGACTCTGGATATGGTAAAACCACAGACCTAGACATGGTTCTAGGACACAGCCTGTGCTCAGATGTCACAATGCCCCCAAGTGGCAGCACAGGCCACACGGTTTGGCATGGCTCCTGAGGATGTTTGGTCCTTAGACACCAATATGAACTCAGGTGGCAGCCAAGACTTCTGCCATCGGTATGGCCTTCAGTGGTATCAGGAGCTATGGACATCAACTCAGATCCTGGCTGCTGGAGGGCCATGGACTGAAACATGGCCCTCAGTAGCAGCCCTGGCCCATATAACACCATCGTCCCAGGTGTCAGTGCTGGCCATTAAACTCGGCTTGGCACTGCATCACAGCCCTCAGGTACCAACATCATCATGGGATGTGGCCTTTGGTGGCACCATGGGCCACCAGACATCAACACATACCCCAGCTGTGTTCGACTTAACCAAGTGCTGCCCAGAGCTACGGCACCTGGAAGTACAGGGCAGAGAGGTGAAAGAGAGAGGTAGATATAGGACCAGGGACCCAGACATGATGTCACCATGGCCCCAGGTAGCACTGCAGGTCATTCAGATAGGCATGACCCCCATGGCAGCATGACATTCAGACACCAACCTGGCCCTAGGTGGTGGCCCATACTGCAGGCTCTACATGGCCCTCAGTGACTGGCTCACAGACAACTCATGTCTCCTCAGCTGCCTTAAGGCCTTGGACCAAGATTGACCCTTGACATTAGGCCAGGCCCAGATATCACCCTGGACTCAGGTGACCAGCAGGCCATTCACACTAGCCTGTTTCTCACCACCCTCACCTCTACATATCTCCTGTCTCCCAGCCCATGACCTGCTCTACCTCTCTCTTTCACCTCTCTGCCCTGTACTTCCAGGTGCCGTAGCTCTGGGCAGCACTTGGTTAAGTCGAACCCCAGCCAGACACATGGTATGGTGCAGAGCTGTTGCTCTGCTGTGTCCAAGCCCTGAGCTCTGGCTACTATTTTAATTAATAACATTGGCCCAGCACTCATCAATTCCTGCTTTCTAAGCACCATGGAGAATAGTTCAAGCGAATATGTTCTCTAATAGACCTCCACCAGTCTCCACCCTCCGAAAGCTTCTGCTTTGTGACCCAGCCAGGTCCACCCTTTCTAATCCAACCATCTCCTCATGAGATGGACTTCCAGGCAGGAACATTACTGGCAATAACCATTGTCCCAAGTACCAGACTTCGGCTCCCCAGATGCACTTACTGGAGGTTGTTTTAATGACATGGATAACCATGGTCTGGGTGCTGATATAAGTTTCTCTATCACAAAATGAGGAGCACCACTAGCCAAAACAGTGACGGCCTTGTGTGCCCCTGCTTGGCCTTGCTGGGATGCTCACTGGCTTCATCATGGTTAGGTCTCAGTTAGGCAACCACAGATGCTGTCAGTTTATGAGCAGGAAGACTCTGTCATATCCAGAAGACACTGTTTCCCAATAATCTTCTGTGATCTCTGACTCTTATAGACTTTGACCCACCTCTTCCAAATGTTCTGGGAGATTTATGGGGAAGAAGAGTGATCTAGGGTGATCTAGGAAGGCCCTGCACCCATGCACACAAAACACTAATTGGATTCGATGCTTTAACAAAGGAGAGAGAGAGAGAGAGAGAGAGAGAGAGAGAGAGAGAGAGAGAGAGAGGAAGTTGGGAGGGAGGTATGTGGGGAAATTCCAGGAGTTGGAGGGGAGAAGTGGGGGATATATAATATAAAAAAACATTACAATGTATACATCATGAAATTCTCAAAGAATAGACTTAAGTGTGTGTGTGTGTGTGTGTGTGTGTGTGTGTGTGTGTGTGTGTGTGTGTGTGTGTGTGTTTGGTACTGGCAGCCAAGGCAGCCTTGAAAAGCTGCCAGGATGCTCCTCCCAGATTGCTGCAGTCCACCTCTACTAGTGATTTGACCCTTGAACCTTCAAATGAACAAATGAACACTTCCATAATCTAAACCCCACAGATTACAGATTTAGATTCGGAGACTTGACTCAAATCATGGACCCCCATCCTAGCTGCACCTCCGTCATCCCCATCGGCCTTAGAGTAAGTTGCATTTGACCATACACCCACAAGCCTTCCCTGATTCTGGCTTTACACTCTGAACTACTTAGTGTCTTCGTTTGCTGCTCTCTGATTCAAAGTGCTTTGTTCCATCCTGTCTTCCCATTGAATACGACCTACTATGCCAGGGCTGTGGCCTCTGGGTAAGGACCTTAGCTCTGTTTCTCATCCCAGAATCTCCAGGCTGTTTGCTCCAGTCCTTGCTTTCACCAAGCACTGAATGAGTAAAACACCACAGACAATATCAGTCCAAGTCCTGGTCTGGACATTAACCTATGATGTGTGATCTTAGCCAACCCAACCAATTCTAGGCCTCAGCTTTACTGTTACAGAGGGAGTTAGACCTGGCATCTCTAAGGTTTCATGGCCCTCAACCTCCACGATGGTTCCCAGTAATCTCCAGTTCCTGGTATTTACACCTTCACTGTGCCAGAGTGTGCCGGTCAGGTTTTACACCTGACACAGATTTAGACACACCTGGGAGGAGAGACTCTCAGCTGAGAAACTATCCTTTAGACGAGCCTGTGGGACATGTCTGTGAGACAGCTTCTTGGTTGCTAATTAATGGCAGGCTAAGGAGGGTTCAGCCCACTGTGGACTGTAGAAATGGTTGGGATAACACAGCAGGTGGTCCTGGGCTGTGTAGAAAGTTAGCAAGCCTGTAGGCAGGGTTCCACCATGGTCTCATCTTCGGTTCCTGATGCAGCATCCTGTCCAGCTTGAGCTCCTGCCCGGCTTTCCTCAGGGATTGACTATAAAGTGTAAGATCAAATAAATTCCTTCTTCTCCAAGTTGCCTTTGTACATGGTGTTTATCATGTTTATCACAGCAACAGAAAATGAACCAGACCACAAGGATGATCAATTTATCGCTTCCAAAACTGGATTATTAAAAGAAAAAAAAGTGGCTTCCTTCTTGTTACCTTCCTTCTCCTTTAGATCTCCTGGAGAAAGTTTAGTGTAGCATGGAAAACCCTCTGCAAGGTCTAGACAGCAAGAAGCTGGAGCCTTTGGTCAATAACCTTGCGAAACTGCCAACAACTGTGAGCTTGCATGCCAACTCAGAACCCCAGTCAGTTCTTGAGATGGCTGCAGCCTGACTGCCACATCATGAAATACTCCTAAGATCTAAATTGACCCTGCAAGCTACATCTGGATTCCCCACAGCTGGATTCCCCACCTTCCGAAACTGTGAGATAATAAGTACTTGTTGATTTGAGTCATTTGTTATAAGGCAACAGATGACTAATGCAGATAGCGTAACCTCAAGACCCTGAAATAAGGCTATTGTATTTGAGGAAAGCCCAATTTCCAACAATTGAACCCCCCCCAGCTAGAATTACCAAAGGATGATTTCTTTCCTTTGTGCATGTGTATATGTCTGCAGTGTACATGGATGTGCACATGAATGTGCAGGCCAGAGATCAATGTCACCTTATCTTTCTCAATTGCTTTCCACCTTATTTTTTGTGATAAGATCTCTCACTAAACCTGGTAATTACTGATTAAGTGAAAGTGACCAGCCATTGAGCCCCCAGACCCTCCTGCCTCCACCTCCTCAGCTATAGGATGGCAGGCGAGCATGGTTGGGTGTATAAACTCAGATCTCTAAGCTTTCATAACAAGCACTTTGCCAACTGAGCGCATATCCCTTGACCACAGGGAGAAGAAACACAAAGCATGTCTGCATCGATTTTGAAGTGACCGTATTTATCTTAGTGGTTTTTCTGAACGTTCTCACGGCTTCCTTATTTTGCTTCATTAATCCCTTATTTCACACTATGTACACCAAATGCACTAAGTAGCTGGGATTGTATTAATTCTTTCCCTTTCACGTCTGCATGTTTTCAGTGTTAAATGTCTCTATCTCATTTCCAGAAATTTATCCTGAACAGTATGATGCCTGGACATTGCTTCCCAGGCATCGTGGGGCCCAGTGAGACCCCAGAGAAGAAGGGAGCTTCTGGGAAATAACTGAAATGAAGTCCAGTGTTGAGATAGCCACATCATTGATAGGATAAGAAAGAGTAAGAAGTGCTCTGTTGGAAATGAGATCATTGCCCCATGTGTTGTGTGATGTGAACAAATGTCAATTCACCCCAGATAGGACCCAGACAACAGACTAGGATTGGCCAAAGAATCTGTCTCATCCAAGGGAAATGGAATCAGCAGTTAATAGGGAGCCTCAAGAGAGTGGGTGAATGTGACTGTATCACTGAAAAGCCCACTCCAGAATGGGTGAAGATTTGTGAAAGCTGCGTGCCGGGGACTCCCTGCACAGCTTGTAGGCAGGCAGTTCAGATAATGAGAGTCTCCTCTGCCCAGAAATTGCTCACTAATTTTTATACCTTTGGGGATGGAGTCAGGGGAACACCTGTAAATTTTGTTTATTTTCTGAGTCTTGTGGGCCTCTCTCATCCCTCCAGAAAGAAATTCTTCAATTTGGAGGAAAGAGCTGCACAACGCCTTGAAGAACTGGATGGAGAAGAAAATCCAGAGGCAGGAGGGTTAGTTAGGAAGTCCTTTGGCTGAGAGTGAGGATATTGACAAGCTCCACAAAGAAATGAGCAGTCGGTGGCTCCAAGAGTGAGTCCAGTCCAGTTCTTACCTGGGATGCTTAGAGAGTTAAGTGTTTGAGATTTGGGGCTATTTGTATACCTACAATCAGTCAGCACACGAATAAGACACAAGTCAAAAGTAAAATTCATTTACATTCTGAATGCCCCTCATACACATAATTTTATACAATATTTTTATCTGTATTTTGTCCAAGGCTCACCAGAAAAGGTCAGGGGTGCTTTTGTTATTGTCGTTCATTGCATATCATTAATGCACACAACATTTTGGATTTTGCAACATTTTGGACTTCAAAATTTTGATGATGGGGGTTAGGGTTAGGGTTAGGTGATTTTAGGGAATCTAAAGGTAGGTCTGGGAAGGTGTGGAGGAGGCTGAGACAACCAGGGGGCTCTTGGGAGGCAAATGTCTGCTTTGGTCCATGTGTCTCCAGCTTTAGTGTCACGGAGAAGGCCCTCAATGCAGATCAGATGAAAGGCTGGAGGTGGGAGTTGCAGATGGAGTTCTGGGGTAGGGGACATGCTTAGTGCCAGTGTGGCCATGGGTTACATTCCAGGCCCAGGGGGAGGAAACAAAAGGGCTTGAGTGTCTCAGCTAGGGTTTCTATGGCTGTGGCACCATGACAACGGCAACTCTTACAGAGAAAACATTTGATTGAGTGTAGCTTTGCTTACAGTTTCGGAGGTTCAGTCCATTATGATCATGGTGGGGAGCATGGTGGCATGCAGACAGACATGGTGCTGGAGCTGAGAGACCTACATCTTGACTCAGAGGCAATAAGAAGTCAACTGACTGTCACATTGAGTGAAACTTGAGAACCCCCACCCCACAGTGACACACTTCCTCCAACAAGGCCACACCATCTAGCAGTGCCGCTCCCTTTGGGAGCCATTTCTTTCAAATCACTACAAAAAGAAAGAGAAGGAGAGAGGGAGAGGGGAGGGACAAAGTGTTCTTTGTTGGATGGGATTTGAGGACCATTTGGAATTGCTACAGAGTACAAGAGTAAGTTGGGCAGGTGGTTAGATGTGTGAGGCTAGAGGTAGAACGAGCAGCTAGAAGAGGCCCAGCCTGCGGTCATGTCTCAGGGAAACTTGATACCAGAGAGTTCTTTGGCTCAGCTTCCTTTGCTTCCAGCCAATCTGTCCATTACACTGAGACTGCAGAGATGAAGTCCTGGCCAGATCTCTGAGTCCTCTGCCCTTGCAGTAAACCCTCTCTCTTTCTGATTACTCCACCACTTGGGGCAAAACGCACTTTGACTCTTCAACGCCAGTTTTTCCTTTGTGAATGTGATAAAGGTGAAGTGGAGAAGCAGAAATGGCAGCCATCTCAGGGGAAGCATCAGGCACCATCATACTCAAAGATGAAGGAACTCAGGCCTCCTTTAGTAAATTTAAAAAAAAAATTCTTTTTAATCACAGCGCTTGGGAGGCTGAGGAAGGGGGATTTCCACGAGTGTGAGGCCATCCTGAACTACTGAATGAAACTCTATATCCAAACAAAACCCAAAAGAATAGTTTCTCACTGGACAGTGCTGATGCACACCTTTAATCCCAGCACTGGGGAGGCAGAAGCAAGGGGATCTCTGAGTCTGAGGCCAGCCTGGTCTACAGAGTGAATTCCAGGACAGCCAGAACTATATCCAGAGACGTCCTGCCTCAAAAAACGAAAACCTAAACCCAAACCAAGGTAGAATTGTTCCCCCTTGTATTTGTTCAACACCTGAGGGTTCTTTTTTTCCTGAAACTGAGTGTTAGGAAAGGTGTGACAATAGATGTGAAGGTGCCTCAGGTCCAGTAAACTTTTGTTTTGATAGTGACAGTCACCTGGCACTCCAGAGATTCTTGCCTCATAGCTGTTAGGAAGGGAGGAGGCAAAGGCGATCGTTGTTTGTGAGAACCAACACTCTGAGCTTAAACAACCTGCTGAGTGTGAGAGGGTATTTGGGGTAGACGACATGGTGACAAGTCCTAAGAATCTTGGATCCCATCTGTACTTTATCCCTGGCATCATGGGGGGTCTGGGCTCAGAGATCTCAGTCAGAGGCAGAGAGATCATTGCCCGAACAGTTCTATCTTTATCTGCAAAGCTAGTATAAACCCATGCTATAGAAATGACTATGGCCACAGCTTAGCTCAGCTTCTTGTTGAGATTCATAAAGCAGGACACATCACAATGACTGGGTCAGCTAGACCATGTTCTTATCTTATTTAATCCATTATAGGCACAAAAGACCTAGAACTTATCCTGAGGATGATATGGGAGATATTTGAGGCAATAGCCACAGCTGTTCTCTGCGTTCACATCAGCTTTCCGTGTCACTTGGAAGGAAGACTGTGGATGTGAGGGAAAGCAGATTTAGGCAGCAGCCCAAGCTTCGCCAGTGATTGGTGCATGAGAGTTACAGAATCCACAATCCACGTATGCACTGCAGGTCCAGGAGAGGGTCCCAGAGGGCCAGTGGACCACTTTGCCCTTCACCCTCAGCCCCCAGACCCCTCTCCT
>PVIH01004848.1:91766-133430 GCA_004025045.1 Sigmodon hispidus
CTGCTGGCCTCACCTCCACATCTGCTGGCCTCACCTCCACATCTGCTGGCCTCACCTCCACACCACCTGGCCTCACCTCCACACCTGCTGGCCTCACCTCCACACTACCTGGCCTCACCTCCAACTGGCAAAATTCTGGCGCAGGAGTCAGGCTCTGATGACTTTGTCGTAAACTCAGGAAGGTGGGCTTAGATTGAGGACAGAACCTGACATCTGGTTCCAGGTAACTGGGCTGCCCTGACAATTAGGCATGGCTCTGGGCTAGCCAACCTTCCAGTGGGTGCCAACTACCAGGCCACTTTGTTCCTCTCTGGACCTTTTTACTGCTCCCGAGTTATGGCAGATATTATTCTGCCATGGCTGTGTCTTAGGTTTTGTCTGAACTCAGCAAAGCATAGAGTGGAAAGTAAATTGTGATGCTGATTTTGTCATGATTTCATAGGGATGGGGAGCCAGGCAGCAAGCTGGCCAGCACATCCTGCTCATCCTCTCCAGTCTCAGGAGTGAGGACTGGGATAGGAAGACGTAGGCAGAGATCCAGCTGTTTGGAACATGGGAGAAGTTTCCTAGAAGAACAAAAGAAAACTGATGTGTGTACGTTGGACATTTGAACATTGGATACTGAGATAGTCCAGGAGATTCTCAACTTCTGAAGGAAGGACTAACAGCCAGCAACATGTGTGAGGAGATATCCTCTTGGGGACCTAGCAGGAGTGAGGTGGGTCAAGGGTGACATGTAAGTGGTCAATGGACATTATGAGTGAAGTGGAGCAGATGATCAGTCAAGATGTCTGCAAAAAAATAGGCCATTTGGGGGTTAGAAATACTATATGTTAGCCAGGTGGTGGTGCACATGCCTTTAATGCCAGCACTTAGGAGGCAGAGGCAGACAAGTCTCTCTAAGTTCAAGGCCAGCCTGGTCTACAGAGTGAGTTCTAGAACAGCCAAGGCTACCCAGAGAAATCCTGCTTTAAAGAGAGAGAGAGAGAGAGAGAGAGAGAGAGAGAGACTATATGTTCACAGTAACTGTTCCCCACATGAGGCATAATTGAGATTGAGATATGGCTGTGTGATTAAACATGCTTGACCTGTCTCCAAAGGGCTAGTGTGTCTTCTGGAAGACAGAGAATTTAAAAACAGAGAATTGTCTTACTTGGCAATGGCAATGCTGCTTCATATGCCACATTTACAGCCTCCTGCTTTAAAAATACTTGTTCTAATAAAATATATTATGGAACCAGTCTTGGATGGACAAGTGGAGGTGGCAGACGAGGGTTTTTGTGCACAAAGACATTAGTAGACACTCCTGCAAAGCACTGTCCTTCACAGTGGAGATAACACTGCTCTGGGGCTTTAATTCTGATGTATTTCAAAATGTACAATAGGCCAACTATTTTGCATCTGTGTGGCAGGATTTAGGAGTTAAGAAATACACTTTCTGTGGATCTACTCCACATCAGCTCTTGCCTATCACATTGAGGCCTGCGTTTCAATCCCAGAGCTACAAAGACTTCAAAGGCCCTGGAGAGACCCGCTCAGCCGCTAACAGCATGTTAGCATGTCAGAATTCTTGCAGAGTTCAGTTCCCTGCACCCATGTCAAATCCAACACCCCTAGCCTCTGGAGGTACCTGCACTGTAGTTCACATGACCTCTACCGACACACAGTTAAAAATAATAAAAAGGTATTTTCAAATTATAAGTAAAGAAATAAAGACATTTTCAGGACCAGAGTGTAGTGCTGTGGAAGAGTACTTGCTAGCGAGAATGCACAAAGTTCTAGCTTTGACCCCAGAACTGTAAATAAATAAAGTTAGGGAAGAGAAGAAAGAAATGGTCTTCTTAAGGTCAATTTAGCCATGCCATCATTGCTGAAAATTTCTTCACAGTAGAGGAAGTTCATAAAATGGGAGATTCAACTTTCATTTGGACTATAAAATCTCAGTATACATAGTTAGGGATTTTAGAAAAAAGCCATCGCAACATCTCTGAGGACAGAGCAAAGACACAAAGTACTGTGTCACCTATGAACCAAGGATGGCCAGGAACAAAACCAAAAGGCAGAGCAGCCTAGCAGGAATGCTCAGCTTGCAACTAAGCCTAGAGACCAGTGCCCCTGGGGCCAGCTCCTCCCTGGAGCAGCTTCAGCATGCCTGCCTTTCCAAAGTAACTTCACTAGCCTGTGGACAGCAAAGAAAATATATTGCCTGATTTGGTCCCAAGTGGGTTTTGTGTTGCCTAAGTAGCGTGTACTTGACGTTTTGAAGAGCTAAAATCCCAAGTGTAGTCACTATTCACATCAGAGAGCCCACATTCAATGTCCCACCAAGAAGAAACAGATGACAGCCAATTTCTAGTGTGCTTCTTCCTAGACTTCCAAAGGGGTTAGCCTATGGAACAGAGCACCACAGTGCATATTCTCTTGTGCCAGACTTCTCTCACTAAGCGTAGAGTGTTGTCATAGCCATAAACTGAGAATGATACAAACAAGTTCATAACAGAAATAATGAACAGCAAATGGCGATCTAGTCAGACCTTAGGACACAGCGTAGCAACCCAAATAACTGACCTGTTACACACAATGGCAGATGAATTCTGTAAGCATAAGGCTGAGTGAAAGAAACCATGTTGCAAACTAAACACAAGCAAGCTGTGTGCCTAGACACAGCTCTTCTTGGATACAAGGAACAGCATCACTGCAGAGGTTCCTAGTATCTTACATCACAGCCATTGTGGTGGGTGGTTAGCAGTTAGAGCCTAGGGACAGGCTTGGGGAGCCGCAACAGAGTGAGGCAGGGGATTACATTTTCCTGGCCACTAATGAGGTTGAACATTTTTCATCTATCTATTAACTATGTGCATATCCATTTTGTGAAATGTCCGTATATCTTCCTGTCTCCTATCTTGCCTGATCTATGGGGCTCATTTTTATTGTTTTCATTTATGAGGGTGAGAAGGTCAGAATTAGAGTCACACATGGCACAAGACAACCACTATGGATGGTGAGTGACTGGGCCACCTCAGCCACTCAGGCTATAGGTTTTCCTATCACTTGTTCATTGATCTGCTTTTGTATGTTCTGAATGCAATTCCTCTTTTGTATCTATGGGTATACCCTTCTGATGCCAAGTATTTTATCATAGACAGCAGTGTGTGTGTGTACGTGTACATGTTCATATGAGTGTATGCACCTCTGTGTGCTGGTACACAGGCCAGAAGTTGACATTGAATGTCTTTCTGTACTGTTCACCACCTTACTTTTTAAGACAAGTTTTCTCATTGTACCTGAAGCTCACCCATTTGGCTTGGATGGCTAGCCAGTGAGCTCAAATGGCCTCCCTGTCTCTGTCTTCCCAGGACTGGAATTACTGACATGGCCACACCTGCCTGGCATGTGGGCCCCAGGGTTCTGGATTTAAATTCTTGTGTATGTGGCAAGCTCTTTACTGACTGAGTCACCTCTCTAGCACTCTAGAATTTGCTATTTCTCTGACTTAATCTTACCTGTTTAAATGGAGGAGTCGTCCACATTTTATTTTGGCATATTCACAGAGCTCTGTATTAGTCACTAACCCAGTACATTTCATTCACTTCAGAAAGAAACTCATACCTTTAACTGCCAACATTAGTTTCTTCCTGTTCCTCAACCCCTATCAACCATGAATCTAATTATTAATCATTTAAATTTGTCTGTTCTGGGCATTTCAATAAATTATATCATACAATACACTGTCTTTTGAGTCTGATTTCTACTACTTCACAAATAAAATCTTGTCAAAATCTCTCCGTGTGCCAAAGTTCATCCCCTTCTAGAGATGAATGTCATGGCTTCCCTGCTGTGATGACCAGGAACCAAAATAAACCCTGTCTTCAACACTGCTTTCCCCCCAGTATTTTGTCACAGCAATGATTGATATAATTGCATAGTAGGGATCTAATCTTGTTTCTTGTGGGTGGGCACCAGTTGTCTCAACATAACTGTGGAAAGAACCCTTCTTTCTACTATGGAATCCCTTACCAATGTTGTCAAAAAAAAAAACAAAACAAAAAAACCAAAAACAAAAAACAAAACAAAACAAAACTGATCACCTATAGATGTGCTTTTCTTGCCTCTGAATCTCATTCATTGATACACATGGTCACCCTATGTCAGAATAACCAAGTCATTGCTATGGTTTTGTAAGCTTAGAGATGAGGAAATAAGTCTTCCAACTTTACTCTTCCTCAAAATTTTTCTGACTATTCTAAGTCTCAAAACATAAAAATTCCATATGAATTTTCAAGTCATATTTTTCATTTCTAAATATAAATCTATTGACCAATTTGGAGACCACTATATCTTAATGATATAAAATTTCCCAATCCACAAAGAGAAATTTCTTTCAACCCATGTATCTTTAGCTGTTCATTGGTGTAGCTTTCAGAACATTGAAGTGTCATGACACTATTCTTGTCCTTCTTTTGTTGAGTTTGCTCCTGTGTGCTGTTTTCTACGCCAGCATTCAGGTGATCACTGCCTTCATTTCATTTTCAGATCTATTACTGTTACCATGCAGACATACAACTGGGTTTTTGTTTGTTGATCTTATATCCTGCAAAGCCATTGGGTCATTTACTGTAATTGGCTACCCTGGGATAGGTTCCTTCAGATCTCTGTCAATGCTATGTGTAATTTCACATTTTTGCCTACTGGCCTACCCACTTCAGCACAGCACTGAATAGTGAGAGCTGCCATTCTTTTCTTCTTTTCTGTCTTTGGTGAATCTTCAGTCTTTGGCCGCTGTTAAGTCTTTCTTAGCTTTGATATAAACTGTGGGATTTTCTAAGTGTTTTATTGAATTAAAGATGATCCCTTTTTACTGCTAGCTTGTTGTGGTATGTGTGGCCACAATGGCATATTCATAAACATAAAATAAAAATAAATAAATCTTTAAAATATAGTGATATATAATTATTCACATATTGGTTTTCTCATGTAGAACCAATTAATTGAGTTTCAACAAGCAAAAATTCTTTTTAAAAAGATTTTTGAACTATATATACATATATATGTATGTATGTATGTTTATACACACATGTATATACTCACATATATATGTACATATATATATATATATGTTTGTTCCATGTGAGCACAGTGCCCACTGAGGCTAGAAGAAAACAATGGATTCTCTAGAAATGGAGTTACTGGTGGTCATGAGCTTCCATATGGGGGCTGAAACAGAACCTGTGTCCTCTGCAAAAATAGCAAGTGCTCTTACCCACTGAGCCACTTCTCCAGCCTTGAGAAATTCCTAATTTTAAAATAGGTCAGTTCAGCAATAGTTTACTTTAGAGGTTTTAATTTTGCATTCTGGCTATAATGTTGTTGCTTATTTCAAGACCACAAAGACATTCTTTGTTGTCTGTAACATCTTTTCATTTATGCTTTCGTATCTATACCTATATAAACATGGAATTAATTGTCATAGGAAGTGTTTGTGAGAGCAGACATAACTTTTGTCTACGCTGATTTTGAATTGACCCAGCATCATTATTAAAAAGGGTTGGTGATGCCTAATTGGGTTGAAGGACCACTAAAGAGGAGAGAAACCATGGCTGGTATTAGAAACCCAGCCAAGTACACAGAGCTAGTGAGTCATGGACCTTAGAGAATAATCTGCTATTAGCTAAGCATATGCCTTTAATCACAGCACTTGGGAAGCAGAGCAAGGTGGATCTCAGTGAGTTCAAATCCAGCCTGAGTGTCAGGACAGCCGAGACTACACAAAAACCCCTATTTCAAAAAAAGCTCCTCCTCCCCACCCCCGCCAAAAAGAAAAAGTCTAAGAAAATAATCTGGCATCCTCATTTTGCTAGTCCAGCATAATTTACAATTTAAATCTTATCCTTACATCCACAGATAAGTGTGGCTACCACTCCTCATGAGAGAATCCTCTCTCAGCAAATAGAGACCATCATAGAAAACCACAACAGGACATTACATAGAGAACACAGATTGTGGAGAGCATAGCCCCAATGGATGCCTACATCACAGCTCCTGAATCTTTGGCTCAGAGGCCATCATGGAAGAGGGGTCAGACAGATTGTAAGAGCCAGAATACTATGAAGCCTGCTGCAAAACAGTCTGTCATTGACGTGGCTGCATAAACAAGACAGGCACAGTGGCTGTACCAGTGGACATGGTAATGCGGAAAGGGGAAACTTCACGGGCTCCCACTGTAGACAAAGGACTCCAGACAGCGACCTGGTGAGGAGAACCAGCCTCACCCAGGGATGGGCCCCTTTTCGGTTGTCCAATGCAGAGTCATCAGCCTGAAATGAATATGTGCACACAAACAACAATAACAACAAAAGACTCAGCAGATTGTATTTCTGTGTATTTGTGTATACAGACACACACATTATTAGTGTGACACTAATAATGTTCAGAGTGGGGAGGCAAAGGAGGCATGTGAGGGAAGGGCAGTGGAAGGTGCTGGGGGAAGGAGGGACTGAGCTAGAAATCAGAAATCATGCCAGCAAGCAGAGTTTCTCCAGGCACCTGCCTCTAGGTTTCTGGCTTCTATTTCTGTCCTCAAGTCCCTCGGTGACCAGATGTGACCTGAAAGTGTAGGACAAATAAACCCTTTGCCCCTAAGTTGCTTTGATTCTCAGAGTTTTATCACAGTCACAAAACGAAGCCATACTGCCATCATGTCATTTTATTAGAAATGAACAGTGTGTGAACTTCTCGGCACTCCACTCTGTTGGCACTTGTCTGGGTTTGCTCTCACAGCCTCTGAGCATCATTACAGATCTTGGTATTCTGTAGCGTAAAACTCTTTCAGGGTCTGTGTGGCTACTTTTGACATTTTGTATTTCCGTATACATTTTACAATCAATTTGTGAATTTGTATTCACAGTTTGCTAGGACTTCTACTACAGGGCATTGATAGACTCATTTAGAAGGAAACAGGATTTTTTTTTTTTTTTTACAATATTGACACTGGTAAATTTCATCAGTGTGCAGTTTTTAAAAGATTTGCCTTTTCTGTTATTTATTTAATAAAGTCAAATGAAAGTAATAATGAATATAATGGCGACAGTGATGGCCAGCACACTGGGGAAACATGGGATGCTTGTGTTCAGTGCTTATAGAATTTTTATTTTATTACATTGTAAAAGTTAGCTGTTAAAATATCAAAACTTAGAGGAGCTTGCTTCATAAAGAAAGTCATGACATTTTGTTGGAGGTTATAAAAACTACATTTGTACTAATGGAAAAGTGTGGCATGCCCTTTGTTGAGAAGAATTAATAACCATGAGTGTCAGTGATTTCCATGGAGATAAGAACCTTAATTTTAATCAGAACATCAACAGTGTGTTATTCCAGGGGTCATGTAAAAGTATTTAACATTTATGTCGAACCAATTCTAAATGTTTTCATTTCACGAGCAAAATTTTAGCCATGAAAAACACTGATGTAAGACTGTCCTGCCAGATACGGAAGCTCTGTACAAAGCTGATATAATAGCTTATAAAATTGCATGGCTTTCATTCACAAGTATTAGGAAACCAAGAAGTCAAAAACCAAACCAAACCAACCTAACAAACAAAATCCACTAAGATCCATTCCAGGTTTTGTTTGTTTTGTTCCAAAAGGGTCTCTATTTGGAAATTTCTATGTAGACTGGGCTGGGCTCAAACTTAGAGAGATCCACTTGCTTCTGCCTCCAGAGTGCTGGGATTGCCACCATGCCCTGTCCATTCTGATGCAAACAGCGGGGGCATGGTATTTTAATTCCCAGCAGAGATGGTTTGTTTAATGGATGCTGTTACCATACTTGATTACTGACTTGAAAAATAGCATCAACCACAAGTAAAATCTTAATGGATTAGCCCTAATTTAAAACATAAAAAAAGAACAGATTTAGGGGGAAATTTGACATAAGCTCAAGATAGGGGCAGCAGGAATTGTGGGGTGCAATGCAGAAAGTTGAAATTCATAAGGGAGAAACATGGATTTGAAAATTAAAACATAAAAATCAGTTTGAGAAAAATATTTGCCCCTCTCTTGGTTGATGGACTATTAGCTCCTTACAGCTGATGAGTTCAAAAATGGCGTCTACTAGTGGAGGGGTGCTGGGCAATCCATAGCACAAGTGAGCTGTGGAACGCTGCCAGGAAACACATAAAAATGTAGCAGTTGAAATGCACTGTCCTAAAACATGACTCCGTGGCACATTTAGAGCTATCTGAGAAACTGTGGCTACAGACTTGGAGGTTCTGACCTTGTGTCAAAGAAGTTGAGTCTATAAGAACAATTGACATTAGAGGAAGGACCTGTCTAAGGAAGAGGGCTGCTCAGAAACAACGGTTAATACTTCCTCCACTTTTTACTTATATGGCAGAGCTTCATTCATTAGACAACCCCTCCCCCCATCCCTTCCCCCCATCCCCTCCCCTTCCCCACCTCCCCATCCCCATCCCCACCCCCCCCCACCACCACCCCTATCAGGGCTCCACTCTTGTTCCTCTTTCTATCTCAGGATTTCATCAGGGCTTTGAGCAAAGTTGGACATGGTGGCTCGTGCCTGTAATACTACCATTTAGGAAGCTGAGACATAAGTGTTTGATGCCAGCCTGGACTACATAGAAAGCTATAGGCCAGCCTTGACTATAAGGTGAGACCGTGTTATATACATGCATATATATGGTACTTTTACTGCCCATTTCAGACTTTATTATTTATTGTATCCATGAAGTAGAAAGACAGGCTTTCACTATGCCATGAGAAGATGTTCAGACCTCACACCAGCACATCTGCTTTTCCTCACCAATGGTTTGGAAAGATTGTAATGGATTGACAAGCCCAGCACACAGGAAGCTCTGTGACAAACAGAGGAGTGACAGGAAAGGACCAAACTTGTTGAAATCCAACCCAGGCATGCACTTCAGGGGACATGTGTTTAGAACTACTGTTCATTTTATGAGATGTCTGTAACATTTCCCGAAAGTGAGCCAGAGAGACAGCTTGGTGCTGAAGGTGTTCACTGCCGAGTCTGACAACCTACTCCCTCAGGTCATCCTCCGACCTCCACACACCCTATAGTATTGTGTGTGATGGACATGTGCACACACACTATACACTCAAAAAGGCAGTCAAGAGCACCTAGACAGTGCCTAGTTCCCCAGCACCCATGCTGGACAGCTCAAACAGCCTGCAGTCCCAGCTTAGGAGGATCTTGATGCCTCTAGCCTCTGTGGATACTAGCACTCTCATGAGCAGATGCACGTAAACATATTTTAAATTCAAATTTAAAAATAAAAATATTTTTTAAAAGCAAGTTAAAAGTAATGTTGTTGATTCCTGATAAAATTCATCTAAATAGAATTTATTGTTCAGTCACTTTAGGTCTACATGAGTCATCCTATGCGGTTAATTTCTGATTGCTGTGTTAAAATACCCAGCTAAAGTATTTAAAGGAAAGGAAGATGTGCTTTGCTTCACACTATAAAGGATATAGTCTATCAAGCATCTGTAAAGGTTCTTGGCACTCCACATGGTGAATTCAACACAGCCCTGGGTGAAATAAGAATTCCTAGCATGTAGCAGCCACGTGGTAAAGCCAATCCATGCCCACTCTTTCTCTTAAAAGGAGACACCATGTGGCAGTCTCTCTCTCTCTCTCTCTCTCTCTCTCTCTCTCTCTCTCTCTCTCTCTCTTTCTTCTACCCTGCTTTTCTCTCGGTACTCACTCAGTAACTCCCTTGAACAAACTCTTGTGTGGCCCTGGTACTGTATGTGTGTGTCTTCTCATGAGGGAAGTCAACAATGTCTTGCCATCAATCCAGGACACCAGCTGGGGTGGTGGAAACCTGTAGCATGGCTTCCTTATACCCCTATAGGTCAAGTGTGCTATACCTTCATATGTAACTCTGCCCATATAGCACTAGGTCCTATGCCAATTAAGTCTCTGGCTACAGAAGTCCCACAGCCTCAACCAACTACACCACGATCTAAGGACTAGGTACTCAAACACACAAGTCAGAGGTTAGGGAAGGAGTCTATATTGCACATTCAAACCATACACAGTGATCCCCAGGGGACCATGATGATCCATGATCCAGTGAGCCACCAAAAGATCCCTTGGCAGGTGTGTTTAGGTAAAGCACACATTTGACACAAGTTTCTGCTTGCAGCCTGTCTAGTGTTCTGCACATTGGCCCCATTGTTTTTTTTTTTTTTTTTTAAGATGGAATAAAAAGAAAAGAAAAGAAGGAAGGAAGAAAGAAAGCCAAAAGCATGCATAGTTGTACACACCTATAATCCTAGCAGTGGGGGAGGGGCCAGGCTAGAGGATGCATGAAATCTTAGAAAGGGAGGAGCAAGGGAGAGAGGGTGAGAGAGAGAGGTCTGCACACTCAGTATCTCTCAGAAACAGAAGATATTGCCTGAAGCTTTATTTCCTTGTTTTAATCAACTGTTTTGATTGCAAAGATCACAGCTCACAGTCACGACCTACTGGGTTCCCAGGAATTTCAATGTAGCCTTGGCATCAGACATTTACAAGCTCCCAGGGACGGTGTGAAGCAAAGTCTAAGAACTATTGGCCTCAATAACTTAGGTCTGAAGGCCAGTTTTGGCAAATGACCGGAAAAAAACTGTCTTTGCAATTCTCTCTGTGACCACTAGATAGCAGATTGTCCACGCAACAGCGTTTTGTTCCCAGGTGTTTGCAGAACTGTTCTGTGGGCTGCATTGAGGCCAGCAGGTTTGGCCTCCGTCAGAACCCTGTCGTTAGTCGGCATCGTTTTTTAAGTTCTGAGAGAAATGGAGGAGGAAAGGGAAGAAGCAAACCCTCAGTCCTTTCTAGCCTGGCGTTTTCTGTAGGCACAGCCAGGCACTCTGTCTCTTCTTGGCCTAGGTGTTTTCTTGGGTGTAAAAACGGCAAAGCATTCTTTAAGGCAAGACCACACACACCCTTTGTTTGGAATGGGGCTTTTTGGAAACCTTTTAATTAAAAGTAGCTAGTTCGCCTTGTTGCAAATAACCAAGAAGCACTATGTATTTATCATTGACTTTGCCCATCTGGGAATCAAACTCAAGGTTTTTGCAATCTAAGTGAATGCTCTACCACTGAGCAACGAACACCCTTAGCCTCAGAAGGGCAATATTTAAACCCTATTTATAGATTCAGATTAGTGGTGGGAGTAAATGGGGTGGGTAGGAGAAAATTGTGAAATCAAGAAGATTCCTGTCACCCTAACACACAAGAGTGTGATTTTTCCGGAAAACAAGTACCTCTGGGCTTAATTTTTCTCCCTTTGATCTGAAAATAAACACCAGCCTCCACACTCCTTGGTTGTGCACTGCTGGTTCATTAAGGAGCCATCTGCTGATTCTCTGTAAGAACTCAACATGCAATGATTACGGGCAAAGTCCAGAAACAACTTAAAAAGACATTTAAAAAAAAATAGCTTTAAAACAAAGTGCAATTACTGTATCCATGCTTCTGCTATTTGAATTTTCCCATCAAAATTTATAACATTTGTTTTGGTGAATGTGTAATTTCTGTATTTCTGAAGACAGAGCACTGCTGATTGATAACAGCTACATCTCAAAGCAAAGGACATGAAATCACTTTCATGGTCATTCATTCACACGTTAGTTTGAAGTGCAAAGCCCAGTGGACCCTCCTACCAAAAATATGTTCCAAAATCCAATTAGGCAGGATTCTCCAGAGAAAACAGGATCAGTAGGATGTGAATAATTAATTGATTGCAAGGAATTTGGATAATGGGTTTGTGGAGGATGGGGAATCCTAAAATCTGTAGTCAGCAAACTGGAGATGCAAGGGAGCTGATGGTGTGGGTCCCACCCAGAAAGTCAGCAAGCGAAGTTCCAACAGAAGTCCATGCAGGGTCTGAGAGCTGCGTGGTGAGCCATCTGTCTCTTGCTCAGTCTTCATGTTCTATTCAAGTCATCAGTACACTGGATGGCAATGTAATAGCATTGTCAAAGCGTATGCCATGGAATTCTAGTTCCTTGGAATATTAAGAAAGGCAATTTGGTACAAAAAGTTCTGATGTCAAATAAATTTGGAAAATCCTGGGTTAGACTGTTAAACAAAAAGTCTTTCCCAGCAAGACTTCTTGGAGTTTTTAGCATGCCTATGTGCTTTGTGGTCATTGAAAAGAGGGTGATGCATTCAAAGCATACATCCAGACTTTCCAAACTTACTGTGTTGCTCAACAGTTCATTGCTGCAATAAAATAATTGAAATAAACAACTTTAATAAGCAAGAATTCTCTCTGGCTCCTGGATCCCGAAGGTTTAAGTCACGATTAAATGACTCTTATGTGGGGAATATCATGGATGAAGAGGACAGTGGAAGGAAGCTGTTCACCCTGCAGCATTCAGGAATCAGAGAGGGTCACAGAATGACTCAGAAAGCACATTCCCAGTGTACCCCACTTCCTCCAGGCAGGTCCAACTTTCATAGTCTCCTGTTTCCTAGTAATTCATCGAAACTCCGAACCCATCCATAGAGGAAGCCACCAAGTAAGTTGGAGACTTCATGCTCCACTTGTCTCTCAAGCCTTCAGACAACACTCAGGGGCATGAGCTACTAATGTCGCAGGTCTGTTTCAATATGACCAAGCTGACGATTGCCTAACCAGCATACTCATTTCACACAGCGCCCCGTCCAGCCTTCTGCACCTCTCCAGATACTGCCAATGTGACTTTATGAAGCACTGCTGGGCAGACGATGTCTTTCCCCTGACTGTGTCCCTAGCCCCCAGCTTAGGATTGTAAAACAGATTCAGGTGATGTTTGCAGGTCTGTTAAAGGCAAAGACAAGCCACAGATGATAACATAACAGAGAGGGTGAGACTGTAGGAGTCAATTCGTTGCACAACTAGCTGGAGTCCACCTCAGCACTTCTCAGCTCTGCCAGAGGTCCAGAAGATTCAGAACCCAAGAGCAGAACCTCAGCTTTCACCAGGGCAGATGCTGCAGCAAGAGGGGGCTCAGCCTTCCTCAGGGACAAGATAAGATATGACTGCCATGGCCTTTCCTCTTTCTGTTCATGGTGCTTTTCAGGCTCTGTGAGCAGCCCACAGGCAGCGACCCTCTAGAGTTGAAGTTTGTGAGGCTCAGTGTTAATTATCAACTTGACAGAATTTAGAAGCACCTGAAAGGTAGGTGGGTGAGCCTGCTTGTGGGGATTGTCTTGATTGTGTTTGCTGTAGGAAGACCCACTAACTATGGGTAGAGCACACCCTGGATGTCCATCCTGGACTGTATAAAAAGGAGAAAGTGGGCTGGGGACTGGCTCAGTGGTTAAGGGCTTACCACATAAGTGCAGATCTGAGTCCAGATCCTCAGAAAGCCCTGTAAATACCTGGTGGGAGTGGTAGCCTGCATGTAGTCCCAGCCTTACAGGAAGGAGGCAAAGGATCCTGGGAGCAAGTTGCCTGGCAAAAGTAGTCTCATCTGGGAGCTCTTGGTTTGAAGGAGAGCCCCTCTCTCAATGAGTAAGGTGGACGAGTCACCAAGTGTGTTTCCGGGCATCAACCTTGAGTCTCCATGTGTGCTCACCCACAGATGCAAACTCACACATAGCCCATGCACTCACGTGCAGATAGAAACAAAGGGAATGAGAGCTGATTTGAACCTAGCATCCATCACTCTCTTCTGAATGCACAGCTCCTGATGTCATCCCCACCACCATGAAGGACAGTCCCCTTGAACTGTGATCGGAAAAACAAGCCCTGTGTTCTTCAAGGGGCTTCTGACAGTTTATCATGAAAATAGGACAAAACAAACAAAACTGAGATAGAGTTTGAGTGCCAAGGCTCTCTTGCTCCTTACCTGGAAACCCTGGGAGCATGAATGGGATGAAGCTCCTAGGTGGGTGTGTTTAACTGGTCTGCCGAGGTGAGGTGACGTGACAACACATTACCTCCTGCCACCCCTGTACGCTTCCTTAGCACCCTTTGGCTACTGAGATGACATAAACTACCAGGATCAGGGGCTGTGGGATGATTAAGACTGCACCCATTTCTCCTACGGACCCTCTTATCTTGACACCATCTCAGAGAATGTCTGGAGCCCAGGAAATCCCTCTATAGCGTTTCTCTGAATTCTCCACCCAGGAAACCACAGTCCTTTGTGTTAGGAACTTCTTTTTGTGTCTCTGTCATTTGCTCACTTGACCTTAGGGGAGACTGTGAGGGTGTGTGTGGTGTGTGTGTGTGTGTGTGTGTGTCCCAGATCAATGAGATAGGCTTAGAACTTGCCTTCACGAAGTTTCCAGTCTTTTTGGGAAGACACACACAGCACATCAATTGCACAGTGCACAGAACAATGAAAATGCTCTTTGCATTCTGGGATTGTACACGGTCCAGAACGTGCCCTGCCACTGAGCCACACTGTTCAGGGAGAATCTGTAATAGATACTGAGAAGTAGCTCCAGGTGCTGTGAAAAAATGGCCTGAGGGTTTCTCCAATCAGAGACAGAAGAGCCATCTCACCCCAACTGAACTTCTTGCTGGGATGGGCAGAATGAGAAAGAACTAGGCAGGTGTGGCCTTGCAGAGGGGAAAATGCTGCTTTCCACACCAGGATCGCTGATCGATGGTAGACACAGAGGTAAGGAAAACAAGAAAAAGGCCCTCTTCCTACCCCACAAGATGTTGTCCCCAAGCAGAGATGCATGGCCTCACTAGAACACCAATTTTCCTCTTGCAGTCCAGACCCAGACCCCCTTTCATAGATGGTTCAGCAAGTCCACAGGTGTTCATACCACTCTGTGCCCCAGAAGTTGGGTTAGATTGTGTGGTTTATTTTGGGCAGACACTCTAAGCTGTCCTTGCTAGCAAAGTGTAGGAAGCTGATGATGAGGCCTACCCTCTCTTCCTGTCTGCCATGATGAGGCCTACCCTCTCTTCCTGTCTGCCATGATGAGGCCTACCCTCTCTTCCTGTCTGCCATGATGAGGCCTACCCTCTCTTCCTGTCTGCCATGATGCTCTGGCAGGAGCATTGGGGCCTTCCAGCTAGCTCTTGGTTATCATGTAGCATAAACCAGATACAAACTTTTGCTGTTTGACTCCACTGAGATTTGAAGGATCCTGTCATAACATGGGTTGGCCCATCATGAAGGATAAACCTACGGAAGCTGCTTCAGGAAACTCACCCAGGAACAGGCTTGATAACTGCTTAGCCACACTCCATGCTAGGTCCCATGCATTTCCTTGGAATCCTGCCCTCTGCCACTTTCTAGGAGAAATGCCAGGGAGGGCCATGAGAGCTTCATGTCTCTGCTCTTTCATCTATAGAACAGCAAAGATTGTATTCACTGTGAAAATTACATAGGTTAATTTATGGGAAAAGCTTGGAAAGTCTCCAGACATGGAGTAAGTGCTCAATAAATATTAGCTTTATTATTAATATTTCTTCAAATACAAACAACAGTTGGATGCCGCTGGTGGCGTGGATCCCTCTTTAGGAAAAATATTATCCGGAGGAAATCTCGCTGGCATCTGCCTTTGGGGAGAAGGGTATTGTAGCAAGGGATGCAAGCTCCAATGTACCACTTGGTGAAGCTGGGGAGAGACATTAACATGCTTAGCATTAGTTTTCATTATGTTTGATACAGGCCTGGTTTAGAGAGAATAGGGGGAGGGATGGCCAAGAAGTGATCAATGACAGTAATAGCAGCTGGCGATGAGAATGCACAGACCTGTGACCCGGCTAAAGCCTCGGCTGGAGTCATCCCCAGTGCAGCTGTGCTGTTGACAGGGTTAAGGTGCCTGGTTTTCTTTGTTCACTTGTTTGTTTTTGGAGGCAGGATTTCTCTGTGGCTCTGGTTTTGCTGGAACTTGCTCTATAGACCTGGCTGGCTTTGAACTTGGAGATCTGTCTGCCTGTGCCTCCGAGTGCTGGGTTGAAGCTGTACCACCAGGTGTGCTGCCACTGCCTGGCTCAAGTGTGTCCTATGACGTGGGAGATGCTGATTTTCAAGTGTGACTTGTCTTGTTTTAAAATACACTTAGGGCAGTAGTTCTCAACCTGGGGGTCGTAACCCCCTTCAGCAAACTTCAATCTCCAAAAATATTTGCATTATAATTCATAACAGTAGCAAAATTACAGTTATGAAGTAGCAATGAAATAAGTTTGTGGTTGGGGGTCAGCACAGCATGAGAAATTGTATTAAAAAGTCTCAGCATCAGGAAGGGTGAGAATCATTGGCTTAAGGCAACAGATCATATCTTCTGGACAAGACATGGTCATAAGCATTTGTGAATTTTCAGCAGCTATGATTACCTGTAGAAGTAGAATGTAGTGTAGCCCACTGACATTCCATAATGGATATGGAGGGGTGCATGAGGCTCCACCCCTCCCTGAGGAATCATTGGCAGCTAATGACTGGTGTAAGGAGAATCATAGTCCTCAGTGGTGTAGCCATTAGCAAGTTGCTCTTGCACCAATGAATAATCACATACACCCATGCTTACAAAAACAACCATAATTAAACTCAGTGGTCAAAACAAATGAACAACAAACCCTGAAAGTCAAAGGATTTGTTAGAGAGGATGGGGGAGGGGGAGTGTTAGGATTCTGCTGCTGCAATGAAATGCCATGACCAACAAGCAAGTTGGGGAGGAAAGGGTTCATTAGGCTCACATCAGCATCGATGTTCATCACTGAAGGGGTCAGGGAAAGAACTCAAACAGGGCAGGATCCCAGAGACAGGAGCTAATGCAGAGGGCATGCAGGGTAGCTGCTTGCTTGCTAGCATAGCTTTCAGGGCCCACCTTCTTATAGAACCCAGAACCGCATTCCAGGAATGGTACCATCTACCGTGGGCTGGGCAATAGGAGAAAGGAATGGAGGATGAATATGATCAAAATACATTGTATAAATATATTAAATTGTCAAAATATAAATAATTTTAAAAGTCTAGATGAAGTTGTTTTTCATGTTTGTTTTTTCCCATGAGCTATCATTGCCATGAGCTGATGTTTAAACATCTGCATCTCTGAATATCTGGGTGCTTGTTTTGGTGTGATTTGCCAAGACCTCAAGGGATACCAGTCTAAAGATGTCCCTTGTCTCCATCTCCTACAGACGTAAAGTCTTTCTGGATTTGAACTGACAAGATCCTCAGGACCATCAATCACCCTCTTCCAGTCCACCAGATCCTGGTCCCCATCTGAGCTTAAAACAGTGTGGGTGTTCTTCTCAGCAGATAGGAGGGAATGAGAGTGTCCTAGGCTTGGCCTTGGAACTGAGCAGATGTATGTGTCTGTCTGTCTCTCGGTGTCTGTGTGTATGTCTGTGAGTGTGTGTCTGTGTGTCTGCCTGTGGCTGTATGTGTGTCTGTGAGTGTATGTCTGTGTGTTTCTGTGTATCTGTGTCTGTTTCTGTGTGTCTGTGTCTATATGTATGTGTCTGTGTATCTGTGTCTGTCTGTCTGTCTGTCTGTGTCTATGTGTCTATGTGTCTGTGTCTATGTCTATCTGTGTTTGTCTGTCTGTGTATCTGTGTCTGTCTGTCTGTGTCTATATGTCTATGTGTCTGTGTCTATGTCTATCTGTGTCTGTCTGTCTATCTGTGTCTGTCTGTCTGTGTCTGTCTATCTGTGTCTGTCTCAGTGGATGTAGACTCTGCCTTGCTTTTCCTCCATTTGCTTTACACCCCTTGTACTATCAAGAAGGCAAATTTGAGGTGTTTTACTTTTTCAATTAAAGGCCTGGGGAAATGGTTCAGTCAATAAAGTGTTTGCTTTGTAAACCTAAGGGCATAAGGGCCTGAATTTGACCTTGAACATCCACTGTTTGGTTGTTGTTGTTTTAAATCTAGTGCCCTCTTCTGTCCTGCAGACATACATGCTGGTAGAACATTTGTATACACACACAAATACATCCTTTAAAAAAAATCTCAGCTTAGCTGTGGCATACCTTGTCACTCTGGCTCTGGGGAGTGGAGACAGGCAGGTACAGGGGAGCCAATGTTCATTCTTCCTAGACCATTCTTTTAGACCAAGCTGGTCTTGAGCTCATGATTCTCCTGCCCCTGTCTCCTGAATGCTGGAGTAATGAAAGTGCTTTACCACGCCTAGTTCCTTGAAGATTTTTTATTAATTTTTTTTCAAGACAGGGGTTTTTTTATATCTTTGGAGCCTGTCCTGAAACTCACTCTATAGACCAGCCCTCGAACTCACAGAGATCCCCATGTTTCTGCCTCCCAAGTGCTGGGACTAAAGGTGCGTGCTAGCCCTGCCCGACTTTCTTAAAGATTTTTAAATCTCATGACTCTGCTGGGTTCGTGGGAATCACATCCACGAATATAGCAATTCTCTGGTAGCGACTGAATAGGGGAAGTGACATGAAGGATGTGATTTTAAACAACTCCACATAGCGGTGTGTGAACACTTCACAGGCCTGTCAGAGTTGCTGGCTGCCTTTTGTCTTTTCACCTGGCTCTCACCAAATGGAACTGGCAGAGTTTCCCCTCTCCAGCTGGCCCCCTATTCCAGACCCAACCCCAGTCTAATTTCTTGCATGTGGTCTGAGGACTTAGCCACACATGAACAGCAAGGGAACAAGTCGGTTTTTAATCACATGGGAGAGGCAGAGAAGCAAGAGCCTTCTCTGAGTAATGAGACACAGACAGCCTAGTGTTCTGGAAGAACACAACCTTAACCAGAGATTTCCCCCTTTGACTCGAGCTCATTAATATAAGAAACACTTGCTGCCACATTTAATGATGAAGCTTTGTAATATGCCTGTAACCAGCACAGAACAAATTAATGTAGTCCAGTGGATTCACAAAGACAGCAGCTGAAGCTCTGGTCCCACCTCAGCCCTTCCTGCAGGTAGGGCATCTCTGGGACTGAGGACACCTGGATACTGTGGGTCCTTCAGGAAGGCTTGCACCAAGGTAGGGGGATCAACCATTTAATCTCTTGCAGGAACCCATTGAGCAAAAGGCAGCCTAAGGTGAAAGGTTCTGTTGATAATCATCAGATGTTCCCAAATATTTTAAACCTTGGAAGAGCAAAATTGGAAGTATAGAGGGACAGGCAAGGGTTGTGACCAGCCCGTGGGGGAGCCTAACCCACTCTGGGCAGCTTTGCTTTCTTATGTCACTTGCACCTGCCATTCAAGACTGGTCTTGGTCTCATGGGTTAACTCAGTGTCTCTTCTCATAAGTTGATGCCTATGCCTTCCAGACTATTTGAGATTGGGAATAGGCTTTGCCTGTGGGCTAAGGAGAGGCAAATGGGAGAGACCATCTCACTTGGTCTTCACAGCAGTCTTGTCATAGAGGGCCATTATTTCACTCATTTAAAAAAAAAATGGAGGTAAAATTCAGATTGCAGATTAGCTGCTAACTGTTGACAGAGTACTGCCACCTTCAAGGTGGAGAAACTGAGACTCCAGCCAGTCAATGACTGGAGAGGCAGATTTCTCCAGGACAGGTGATCCAGTCCAGGTAGGCTGGCTCACTCACCTTTGTATTCCCAGAGCTGGAAGTGAGTAAGTGCACAGTAACAATGGCTGAGTGAATGAGATGTAGAGTGATTGACAGAATGTCCAGAGCCCTTACCCTTTCCATTCATAATGTGTCCTGTTTGGGATGAAGTCCTTCCGATTTCTTAGGGCTTGTCTCCTCCTCTAGGCCCTGGGCACTTGAGCTTGGTAGGTTGGTGGAGAAGCCTGCTTCACAAGGGAACCAGACACATGAGTCCATTGTGCTAGTCGGTCTTTGTCATTGTAACACAAACTACAGCCGCCTGCGAAGACTCATCAGATTTTTTTTTGGGGGGGAGGGGAAATGGATTATTTATTTTTTTATTATTATTAAAGTCTCATTTTTTATTCATGTATCTCCTTGTTCAAATGCCCTTCACCTCCCGCCCCTACAAGTCACTCTTCTCCCCATCTCCTTATCTCCTCCCTGGCAAGGACAGGAGGTCCCAAGGTCCCAAGGTGGCTTAGTTCAGCATCCACTCCAGGTAAATCCACTTTCCTCATCCCCACATCAAGACTGGATCAGGTGTTCCTCTGGAGGAAATGGGCTCCAATGTGCCAGTTCAAGGTGCTTCAGATCCCAAGCTGTTCAGTGGTTGTGGTTTGCAGCTTGGACATGCTTTGCTTTTTGTTTAAAGTCCACTAATGAGTGAATACATCCCCTGATTATCTTTCTGGGATTGTGAAACCTTGCTCATGAGGATATTCTTCAAATCCATCCATTTGCCTGCAAATTATACAATATCATTGTTTCTTACTGCTGAGTACTACTTCATTGTGTAGATGTACCACAGCTTGATAATCTATTCCTCAGTTGAGGGGCAACTAGGTTGTTTGCAGGTTCTTTTTTTTTTTCTCCTCTTTCTTCTTTTTTATTATGAATAAAGTCACATTTTCTATCCGTGTATATCCTTGTTGAAGGTACCTTCCCCTTCCCACTCCACCAGTCACTCTTTCTTCTCCATATCTCCCCATCTCCTCCCCAGCATGGGCAGGAGGCCCTAAGGTTCCAATATTGCTCAGTTCAGCATCCACTCCTGGCAGATCCAGTTTCCTCACCCCCACATCAAGACTGAGTCAGGTGTTCCTCTAGAGGGAGTGGGACCCAAGGTGCCACTCCCAGGTGTTTCAGATCCAAAGCTGTTCAGGGGTTGTGGTTTGCAGCTTGGACATGCTTGGCTTTCTGCTTTTTTTTGTTTAGAGTCCACTAATGAGTGAGTACATCCCCTGCTTATCTTTCTGGGTTTGAGATACCTCGTTCAGGAGGATATTCTCCAAGTCCATCTATTTGCCTGCAAATTTTAGGATATCATTTTTTTCTTACTGCTGAATCCATTGTGTAGATGTACCACAGTTTGTTAATCCATTCTTCAGGTGAGGGGCATCTAGGTTGTTTCCAGGTTCTTGCTATTACGAATAATGCTGCTATGGACATAGTTGAGCTAATGCTGTGGGCACTTCTATAGGGCATCTTCTTAGTTGAGAGTGCCGCCTCTGGACAGTCCTGGGTTGTATATGAAAGCAAGGTGAGTAAGCTGGTGAGCAGCTCCTCCATGGTCTCAGCTTTAGTTCCTGCCTCTAGGTTCCTGCCTTGGGTGTCTGCCATGATTTTGCTTAATGCTGTAAAATAAAATAAACCCTTTCCTCCCCATGTTGTTTTTGGTCAGTGTTTTATCACAGAATGGGAACCCAACAGGGACACTCACCATGGCCTCTCTGATTACGTTCTGTTCATCCCTGATGGAGTGAGTACCCCCTATCAGCTCCTCCACAGGATGGGCCCCGTCAGCTCTGCCCTCACCGTGTCTGTAACCAAGTCACTTAACTTCTCTGATTTTTAATTCTTTCATCTGTTAATAGACACAAATGATAAGTCTCATTGTGTGTCTGGACCAGACCACACCTGTGCAAAGACAGCCTGATGGTTCTGCCACTAGAGTGTAACTGTAGACAGGGTCTCCCATGATGTATATACATGGGTATTTTACTGTACTAGGCCCTCTTTGAATGTTTGAAATATATATATATATATGTGTGTATATATATACATATATATATATATTAAGGGAACTCATGTAGGTAGTGCAATGAGGTGTAAAGACCAATATCTGTAGAAAAAATTCTTCTCTTCCTCCTCCTCCTTCTCCTCCTCCTCCTTCTTCTTCCCTTTCTTCTGCCCCTGCCCCTGCCCCTGCCCCTGCCCCTGCCCCTGCCCTTTCATTATATGAACTTCTGCCATGGCTCAATCCAAAAGACATAGGTCATTTCTTTCCACCTTTATGTGGCCACCAGGGGTCAGACTCAGGTGGTCAGGCCTCATGACAAGTACCTTCCCAGCTGAGCCCTCTCCCAGCCCATGAAGACCTGTTTCCAAGGGAAGTGAGAGATCACATTCCTAGGGGCTCTGAGAAGTCTGGGAGGCTCAGGGAGGGTCCCATGGTAGAAGAGCTAAGGAAATCAAATCTTCCAGTGTGCAAGTGTGTAGCAAGGCCTCAGCAGCTGGAAGCCAAATCAGAGAGCCCTGATAGATCCACATAAATTACAAGGCATCTTATTAGATGAAATTGAGAGGAAGCAGGTGCTAGCAAGAACCTCCTCAGTTCTAACATTTTTGCTATTCCCATTTTATTCCCATCTACCCATCCAAGCCACTTCTCTTAAGTTTTCCTTATTGGCTGCCCCAAGTGCCCATGCTATTATGGTATGCTCCTATAGAGCACACCTTTCTTCTGGGTCCTTTATTTTTACCTCCAAACACTTAAGACCCTTCTAGTGCCTGTCTCATTCCCACCTTCCCAGGAAATGCCCTCTGGATGCCTCCAGCAGAGCTCCCAGGCTCATTAAATATTTCCCAGGTTATTGGTATGTTAAAAATTGGTTCTGCTACCCCTCTCAGCCAGGACGGTAAAATGTGAGTGAAGACAACACAGGCTGTGTTCCAGGGGAGCTGTAAGAGCCAATGCACCATTTGCTAAGTTTGTTCCTGTAACATCCTATCATTCATTTGCCTCCTTAAGTGAAGCTTAATCAGGAAAAGCTCCGGTACTCCAGTGATGGACATAGACCATGATCAAGAAAGTTTTGTGGTGGGTAGGGCTGTTTGTTATCACATGACGAAGCTGGTGCAGAGTGATGGAGGCAATTGAAAGCAGTTCAATGGCCATCAGTAATGACTGATTGTCCTCTCAAGAACACCTAGAGAAGGAAAAGGAGGCGGCAACCAAGGACTCCATGGTTGAGAGGAAAGAACTTCTGCGGGAAGGTATAGAGAGCTTGGCATTCAGACGGGAACGACACACCGTGGGACTCTTTGCCCTCCTTGGGGAACGGGTAGGGGAATAGGGTGGGAAGGAGGCTGAGGGAGGACTGGGAGGGACTGGGAGGGACTGGGAGGAGGGAAGGGAGAGGAAGCAGTGGGAGATATGGAAAAAACTTTTTTTTATTATCATAAATTATTACTTTATTTTTTTCCTTTTTTAATTAGGAAAAAAAAATTTAAATTAAAAAAATGGGGGAAAAAGAGCTTGGCATTTGTCAGGTGCCCCACCATATAAGTACTAATCTTACCAGATCCCAGATCATGTGGAAATACCTTGCATTCTTTGTTCAAGAACTGACACATTGTTCTTTACACCAAGTCACCCCTCCCCCATCTCACAAGGCTGTTGTAGAATATATTAAGATGTGTTGCAATTATGTGTGCTGTTTAATGATGCTAAGATGTGTTGCATTCTTTTATGTCGCATTTGTTTAATTCTGTGAAGCTGTGTTACTTTGCCTGTTCAAAACACTTGATGGTCTAATAAAGAGCTGAATGGCCAATAGTGAGGCAGGAGAGAGGCTAGGCGGGGCTGACAGAAAGAGAGGATAAACAGAAGAAGAAATCTGGAAGGAAAAGAAGAAAGAACAAGAAAACAAGGAGAAGAAAATGCTAGGGGCCAGCCCCCAGTCCCCCAGCCCCCCAGCCCCCCAGCCACTCAGCCACCCAGCCACCCATCCCCCAGCCCCCCAGCCCCCCAGCCACTCAGCCACCCAGTCAGCCATGGAGCAAGAGTGAAAGTAAGACATACAGAAGTAAAAAAAGGAAAATCCCAGAGACAAAAGGTAGATGGGATAATTTAAAAATAAGAAAAGGTAGCTAGCAACAAGCCAAGCTAAGGTTGGGCATTTATGATTGATAATAAGTGATTTTGGGGGGGAGCAAAGAGCAAAACCAACCCAACACATGGTAATAAATGTATATATTTAAAAACATATTTTGTCTATTTTCTTTATGAAGTGACTTATGTAAAAATAGCTACATTCCTAAATTAGCAGTTTAGAAAATTGACATCTGGTCCAGATCCCTGCTTGCCCTTATCACCCAGTTGGCTAAATCTGGCAGGATTCGAGACTGGAGCTCTTGGCTGAGATACTGAGCTACAATGTGACCATGCATGTCTTGACACCTTTGGTTAGAGGCCACCAGATAGTAGACACCTGGACTGAGAGAACCCCACCCGCTGTGGTTTAGAACAGTGGTTCTCAACCTTCCTAACACTGTGACCCTTTAACACAGTTCCTCATGCTATGGTGGCTCCCAACCATAAAATTATTTTCATTGCTATTGTATAACTGTTGAACTTAATGAATTTTGCTACTCTTATGAGTCATAGTGCAAATATCTGTGTTTGCTGATGGTCTCAGGTGGTTCCTATGAAGGGTCATTTGACACCACCCTGCCATGAGCCAAGGCCCACAGACTGAGAACCATTGTTTTAGGGTTTGTTGAATAATCCAAAAGGCTTGGCATTTGTCAGGTGCCCCACCATATAAGGGCTAAAGACTGATTCAGCAGCCTATGTCACAAAAGGGGAAGGTGGGGGCTCTAGAGCAGAGAAGAAAGTGAGGTCACTGGGGGATGGTCTCAAAGGGGACATCAGGCTACCCTTTCCTTCCTCTGTTACTTTCCAGCCATGAGGGGAATAACTTTATTCTTTTTTTTTTATTTTTTTTATTTTTAAACTTTATTTATTTATTTGCCTGGAACTGGAAATATAGACAGTTGTAAGCTGCCATGTGGGTGCTGGGAATTGAACTTAAGACCTCTGGAAGAGCAGTCAGTGCTCTTAACCGCTGAGCCATCTCTCCAGCCCCAAGGGGAATAACTTTATTCTACCATGTGCCCCCTCTCAGGATCCACCACTACCCCAACTCTCCAGCCATCACCAAACCTCAGAACCACTGAGCCAAAATAGGTCTTTCCTCTGTTTGAGTAGTTTGTCCTGCCTGTTAGGAAGCATCCTGCCACCATCCAAGAGGAGACAAGTGGAGTTATCTTCCTGTGTCCCTCATAATACAGTAAGGGGCTTCGATGGGACCAGGGGTGTGTGTTTAGTAGAAAAGCTGCTGCAGTGGCCTACACTCCAACAATTTGTTGGGAAAGAGGATATCTGGAGCATGATCAAGGAAGCAGTTTTCATCATGGAGTTGTTTATGGTCCTATTGGTCCAAAAGTCCCAGTAGCAGGTCTCTGTGGGATAGATGACCAAACCAGGAGCTGTGCCTGCTTAGGAAAATACACAACCCATCACAAATGATATATACAAAAGGCTAGGTACAATGGTACATGCCTATAGTCTGGGAGGTGGAGACAACAGAATTTTGATTTTGAGACTACCCTACGTTACACAGGGCATTCCAGCCTGAGCTCTATGAGAGTGTGTCGTCCCCCCATTCTCTCTCTCTCTCTCTCTCTCTCTCTCTCTCTCTCTCTCTCTCTCTCTCTCTCACACACACACACACACACACACTGAATTCAAATATTTTCAAGGGTACCCCACAATAATGAGAAAGTCCCTTTCTAGGCTGAGAATGGCTATTAACCTGGGCTCTGGTATCTAAAGTCACATCCTCATACTTACACGTTTTTCCTACTGAGCCTTTTGTCCAAATTTAGTGTCTTCAAAACTGATAGTGACCATCTATAAATAATGTGTGCAAGAGATGATTTTAAACTCCAAATAAGTGACATCTAAACTGATTTCACCTTAAGTAAACTATCTCATAAGAATGCACCTATTAACAGACGGTGAGGTACAGTCTGTCAATGCATTTTAGCTCATCCAGTCCTGCTACCCAGGACCAGGCATTACAATATGCATCTTCATATGGGAGAAAGCTGGCAAGGATGGATTCAGGATGCCAGGGTAGGTCAGCCTGACCACACTGTCCCTACAGAGTCTTTAATCTAAGCCTCTGGGTCTCTATTTTCCAAACTGTGGTCATCCCTTGTGGTTCATTCAAAGATAACCACAAGTGGTTACTGATGGACCAAGTCAGGATGGCTTCATGATCAACACCATGGCCTTCAGCATCTAGACTGGCTGGCTTCAAACTCCAGCAGACCTATCCAATAGTGATCTATGAGTGTGCTGCTACAGGGGACTCTGATTAGAACTGTATCTAGTCTGTAACCACACATGCCCTTCAACTTGAGACCTGGTGCAAGATGTCAGTCGCTGGAGAAGGCAGAAAAGCCTTCTATAACCCTCCATCAACAAATCTGAAGCTGGCTGTGGCTCTTTATCCTTGACAGGTTGTATATGCACAACAGAGACTCTGCCTGAGGTCTGACTGGTAAAGATCTAAACATCTCTCCCAACATCCACCTCCACCTCCAGACTCTTGCTGCACTCTCTGGGATTTTACATTTGATCTTTCATCTCTGAAGGTTCCTATGACCAGTAACTAGACAGCACGTTAGCCTATGTCCCACCTAGCATTCACATGGCAGTGTCCAGGTGCTCTGAGATGTGGACATGTGTTTTCTCTGGTGGGGAGATGGTTGGCATGCCTGACAGGGAGACACTAGAGTGTCTTGACACAGTGACTCATCAGCTCACTGACACCAAACTTTTAAGTCTCAGGAGTCCCTTGAGCTGGTTGCTAAGTGATTGATAGACGAAAATCAGTCATGGTGGAGATGGTTCCAGCAGACACAGTGAATGCTAGAATTCAGGCCTTTTCCTATTGGCATGTAGATTAAGTACTGGTCAACACATCACTGGGTATGTTGGTTTCGCACGTGAGATCAGACACACACACTACCAGGGCCACATGAGAGTTTATTCAGGAGAGTTGCAGAGCAGGTACAAGGTTAGAGAAGCAGAAGGGAAAAGGAGACCGTCTTTCACGGGTGGGCACTGATTTGCATAGCCACGCTTAGGGGCATGCCTTCCGCATATAACGCATTTTGTAGTGCCAGATGGAGTGCCAGAAAGCCTTATAGGATACATGGCTTGGTTTTAGCCACTGGAGGTCTGGCATCTCAGCCAGGGACAAGCCAGTATCCACCACTGCAGCAGTATCTGGCCACATCAGCAACATCTGTGGGAGCAGGTAGTAGTGCTGGAGCCAGTTGCTATTTCCTCCGATCACTGAATAGGTCTCTCTTTAGTCTGCCTTCTTTTGTTTCCTGCCAGGTTTTTAAGGCTTCCTCTGCCTTCCTATTAGTTCAAAGCTGCCCCTTTCTATTCTGTTAACCAGAACCAATTCCTACTAAAAGTCTCTGCCTTGCATAGATGTTTGATTCTTTGGTAGTACATCTGAGCACAGAGGACACACCCATTTTGCTTCCTCATGAAGAAGTGTTGTGTTTGTTTGCATAGTAAACATTTATGGAGTACCTACTGTGTGCCAAGGTAGAGCTAGTGTCAGGATACAGAACTGATTAGGAAAAGCATGTTTATCCTTGGGAACTTATTGAACTAAAGAAAGAAAGAAAGAAAGAAAAAAGGCCAACATCAAACAACTAATTATGTAATTATTTCTTCAGTGGGTCCTCCCCCATCATCACTGGGTGATGCTAATCTATAGGTAAATATGTGAATCCCACAGTGGATAAAAGGAACACACTGAAACCAGAGAAACATTGTCTCCTTTCTGGAGTCATCAGTTCAGCTGGCGACATAGCTGTGTGCTCGTGTAGCCAAGCAACCATCCCACACAAGTTCCCACACCAAAGGAACATGGGAATCTGTAACGTCCAATTTGGGGGATCATAGAAGAAGACTCTGTGGACAGAGGAATTTACTCACAACCTTGACAGTGGGTCACAACAGAGCTCAGCAATACACACACACAAAAAAAATCCCTGTAAAATTAGCTACCACCATCCACCAGGGACTGCCGTGACTGCCCTCCACAAAGCCACAGGACAAGATCTACTTATACCCGCTGTTGGATCCAGCTGTTTCCATGTAGCAGTGTGTCCTGGATATTTTGCCCTTGTCAATTATTCCAAAGCTATATCACCATTTAAGCAGCTAAAGGGTGCACTGTAAATTAATCAAATCCCCATTAATGAACATTTAATGTTTGGGTCAAGGGCATACACTCTGGAGCCCCAAGACTGGTGGGGGGTAGATATCTATGCATTCTAAAAGCATATTCCTTCTCTGAAATAGAGGGGTTAATACCTATAGACGGTGATGCTGTGGGATATTTAGAATAGTGTTTTAGCATCTACGGGGTGCTCAGTTAAGACTCAAAGGTGACAGGCTATAAACATCCTGCTATACGAGGTCAGTTAGTGCCGCTTCCATTTCAGTACTTAAGTCACTTAAAGTGCATAGACAGTCAAAAGCACATACATTTAAAACCCTTGAGAAATGTTTTCAAGTTTTGTACAGGATACTGTAGTTGGTAAGAGGTAGAGAATGAAGACAGTCATTGTTTCTCTCTTGGAACAATTGAAAACTTCCCAAGGCATCCATCCACAAACCAGCCAGTAAGATTTCTTGATTTGCCAACCCTCTGGGTGGCATTCTGGAATCTAAAGCAAAAGGAACATTCATACCAAGTCCAGTCGAACGATTTCACTGATTTCTAGGAGGGAAGCTAGAGTTGAGGCCATGTTTGAAAATATAGGTCAAATCTTGGTTTCTGTGGTTACTGAACAGTGACTCCCTCCGTGTGGGTGATGCGAGGGTTCAGAGGCCTCCCGCCTCAGAGTCTGACATCCACATCCACCACCCCTGTCCCCCAGGATCCGAGACTTCCAGCAGCCCTCCTGGCCAGCGGTCCCAGAGGGTCCCGAGCCGAGGAACAAGCTACTGCAGGCCCTCTGAGGTTGGGGGTGGGGGTGGGGGTTTGGAAGTGCTGTTGATGGTATTCAGGGTGGCCCCGATACCCTGGCAGTCCTAATCCATGAGTCTGCTACTGCATGCAGGTACAGCGAGGAGCAAGGAGGAGGCCATGTGCGGCAGGAACAATGTACTGGGTTGTTTTGCCGACTGTCAGCCTCATTCTGGGATCCTCCTTTCCACGCCCCTTGGTCTAACTGCCACAGGCGCTGCCCGCAGAGAGCAAAGCCCCCTTATTTGGTCTTGGAAAGAAAGGGGAAAGGTTATCCTCGGATGCCCGCGGCGTTGGGTCATCCGCCCGCAGTCGCTGGCTCGCACACGCGGGTGCAGTTCCGCCTTCCGCCGACAGGTGGCGGCACCACGCAGGACCTGGGGAGATGGCCAGCTGGTAAACAACCCGCAGGATCCGGTGCCCCAGGGTGGGGACCGCCCGGGTGGGGGTTGACTCCTTCTGTGTCTGCACGTGGACGGAGAAGCGGATGGAGAAGCTGGGCCTCAGAGGAAAGAAATGGGGGTGGGGACGGGGAAAGAGCTTAACATCGTGTTTGTGAGCCAGTCAAGCTTCCCGAATTGCTTTAGTTGTAGGGTGTGACTTTGCCTGATGGATTCCACGCAAGCCTCTGGAGAGCACGCTGTGGGAGACGAGAATCTGTTTCAGAGTCAGCCCCGCGAGTGCAGAGAACTCGAATCTCTGGACGTGTATCCCTATAGACTGCGCACTGGCTGGGAGATTCGTTTTCTTGCCCATCCTTTCCTCTCTCGCTCTCCTTTCTCCCCTCTCTGCCCCTCCCTTGCTTTTCCAGCCTCTCCGGGATCCTGGGGGGCGAGAAGCGACCCACTTTCCTCCTTGTGGCACGAGGAGGAGGGAAGTGGGGTTTTTAAGTACGAACCACCACGTAGTTGGTTCCTTTCCTACACCATCCTGCAAAAGAAGAATCACCACCATTTTATCTGGAGGTCAGAAAGGCTCTAGTCACCTGGCAGTCACAGAAAATGCTGGTTCCCCAAACCTAATGCTTGTGCAGTGCTTGAGAATTCACTCGCCCTTTCCAGTGACTCCTCCAGGTGAAGCTCGGGGCTATCATTAGAAGTTGGGAGGGTATAGTGGTGCGCACCTTTGCCTTTAATTCCAGCATTTAGGAAGCCAAAGACCTAGCTGAGTGCTGGGTCAGTGAGGGCTACATAGTACATTCTGCTTCCAAACAAAAACAAACCAGAATGCAAAGATTTGAGCTGCAGAAATGGCTCAATAGTTAAGAGCACTTGCTGCTCTCACAGAGGACCCAGGTTGGTTTTTCCAAGCACACCCAAGGTGATTCTCAACCCTCTGTAACTCCAGTTCCAAGAGATGCATTTTTCCAACCAAGCATATATGTGGTGCACAACACAGACACAGGCAGGCAAAATATAGACAAATGAACAAATCTCAGAGATGAGCCAACAGTAGAACCTCCTCCTGGGCTTTCAATCATCTCTGAAGAGGTCCCTAGGTAGTCAGTGGTTCTTCTTGCTCCATTGAGGGCTCCAGAGAGAGATGTCTGACCGGAGTCTAAGCTATTCTTTTACTATCTATTTTAGGTAAGTTTTGTTTGTGAGTTCATCCTATGTACTCCTCCCCCCCCATCCATCTCCTGATTGAGGTCCCCAAAGACTCACTAAGAAGATCCACTTTGAGTTTCTTCAACAGAAAAGAAATTAATTTTCCAATTATGCACAGTTATGGATAACTTTTGAAAGTTATTGGGGTGACAAGTCCATGCTTGCCCTACATTACACAGTACCCATGTACATTGTGTGTGTGTTGTGTATATGTGCATACAGTTGCATGTAGAAGCCAGAGTGTCATGTTTCAGGAGCTGTTCACCTATATTTCCCTAGGCAGACCATCGAGCCCGAGCCCCAGGGTCAGATGGGATTATATATCCATCCCACACATTAGATTTCTTCTCCTCCTCCTCCTCCTCCTCCTCCTCCTCCTTTTTCTTCTTTAAACTAAAGTCCTGGGGACAGAAATGAGCTTCTCTTGGTTCTCTTTTTCTTCTTTCTTCTCTTTTATCTTAAATTTGTGTGAACAAGATTAGGAACATTTTTGTTTTTCATGAAACACTTTTTAAGCTGCCCTTATGAATTTGGGCGGATTCCTTACTTATCATGCCACATAGTAAGCGCACACATCGGGAGTTCCTGGAAGGCTGTCCAGGAACTGGTTTCTCTGCAGTCTTTATTTTATTGGTTACAGTCAAAACTCCACTGATGGCCAGTGGGTTCACATGGGTGAAGCCTTCCTTTCTAAAGTTCTAATCCCACAGGCTCATGACTGTCTTCAGTGGTGGCCTCTGTGGTATTTCTACTTTGCATCAAGGGAGGGTAGGCTGGCTCTCTTTGGAGGATCCTCTGCTCTTCTCAGGAGCCATCTTCAATGACAGCACTGCTTTGTCCCGACATTTCAGAACCAAGTTGCTGTATCAGGAGCCAGTAATAGCTGTGTGTAACTGTACTATGGCAGTACGGCCCCTCCTGTGTATACTGTCCAACTCACGTGTGCCTTTATTGTGCACTTCATCCTGATGCTGACCACACCATAAGATAGTCCCCAAATCTTTCCTTGGTTCCCTTCAGTTGCCTAGAGTCTGTCCTCTGTATGTAACATGAGGTAAGTTGAGCTACCATCCCGTTAAAGATGACCCTTGCTTGGAGGGGCACTACTGCCCAGTGATGAACTGTAGACTTGGGGGAGAGCAGTTGCAAAGCCTGAGGCACACACTTGAAACTTAGTGCTGTAACTGTTCCGGGGATTTAATGGTTATGCCTGGGTGCAGGGAGAACACACTCCAGCCTATGGTGTGAACAGAACACCCAGCTTCAGAGGTGAGGGGAAGCAAATGAAAAAATGCAGTTGTGTGGGGGTGTCCCAATTCTTTTTTGTTTGCTTAGATCCCTGAGGCCACACAGAGCCACTTTAAGCCCAGGTTGTCAGTATTCATCCTTTGTAAAAGACAAGCTCAGCCCAAGCTTGTTTATGCAAATAAAGACATTTAATTGTCTCAGAAAGATGACAGTGGAAATGTCCATTTCACATGCAGCTTCATCTGCAGATTAACAGCATTATTTGAATCATCCTTGTCCCTGTCTCAGCTGGCTTCACTTTATTCTCACTGGCTCTTGATCAGCCTGCATTGACCAGACTTGAGTTCCTGAAGGAAAATCATGGAAGAGAAGTGTGTGGGGTGGGGAGTGTATGAGAAGAGGCCAGAGAGACTGAGCAAGAGAGAAGAACAGCTGTTTATTTCCCTACTTCTACGCCATCAATCAGAAGAAATGTGCATGATGACCAGTCCTGCCATGAAGGGTGCTTAGCAATCATGCTGGCTGTAAGGGGTAAATTGAGTCACATCCACTCACCTAGGGGACCAGCTCCCTTCCTGACTTAAATGATAGAAGAATCTAGCTATCTGGGTTGAGGAGATGGATCAGTGGGTAAAGCGTATGCCACTCAAGCATGAGAATCTGAGTTAGGATCCCACATCCATGAAGAAAGCAAAGTGCGCGCACATGTGTGCGTGCGCACGCGCGCACACACACACACACACACACACACACACACACCACTATAGCTCCAGCTACTGTTGGAGGCAAGGCAGGGCGATCTTCCTGGCCACAGCATAGCTAAAAATTTAGTGAAAGCCCTTACCTGAAAATAATAAGGTGCAGAGTGATGCAAAAGATGCGTGATGTCCTCCTCTGGTCTCCAATCCCATATCCATGCATGTGCACATACTGGTGCGTATAGGACACACACACCCTTGCTGTCCATAAGAATTGTTGGTCTGGAGCGGTGGCTCAGAGGTTAAGAGCACAAGATGCTCTTCCAGAGGTCCTGAGTTCAGTTTCCAGCACCCACATGGTGGCTGACAGCCATCTGTGATGAGATCTGGTGCCTCTTTATGGCATGCAGGAATATATGCAGACATAATACAGCACATCGTGGAGAGCTGCGTGTAGTCACGCCTTGCATTCTCCCTACACGAAAAGATGGTGCTGGCTTCCACCCTCCACCTTCCACGTGGTGAGTGCTCTCAGTGACAAACATTTCCATATATGGCTAGGCTAAGGATCTGGCTTGCTTACCTGGGCCTATCAGTAGTACCTACGTGGTGTACTATAGTTGGCTGCCCAGAAGCTATTTAGGCTGTGGGCGGGGTTTCCCCGTGGTAGCAGAATGAGAGAGAATCAGAGAGAGAGTCAGTAAGAATCGGCCACAGTCAGAATCAGAAGTCAGAATCAAGGTTCCTGAATAAAACTGCTGAAAGAAGAGCCTGGTGTCGCGTTTTCCTTGCAGGATGAGGTGGGCACGACAGCACACATCATAAATTAAAAAATAAATCTTTAAAAAAGAGCTCTGTGTCAAGAAGTAGTGTGGCAAAATAATTTAACAATATGATATACAGTGACCTGACTATAGTAGCTAATAAGATGGCCATAACAATATAATATATACAAATAAACATAAATGTACAAATATACTATCATAAGATAATGGCATATAAGTACATATGAAAATACAATAAAGTCTCACTGAACTAGCAGAACTAAGGATCCCTAGGGACCCTTAATGAGAGTCACCACAGAAACCACTATAAATAAGCCATTACCAATCGACATCGAAGGCTATGCAGGACTATTGCTGAGCTCAGGCACAAGCTGCATGTCAGCTTGTTTCTTGCTTCTGTCTGATGTAATACAAACTGGTGCTAGGGCAAACAGGCACATTATTAGACATTTGTGGACCCTTGGGTGCTTGGATATATCTACTGGGTCGTCTCTGGCCATCAAATGTCCCCTGAGCTGAGACAACAGCATAGAGGCACATCCTATATTCATGAGCATCCCAAGAACTGAGTTAGAAAGTGGACATGTCTCTCCTTTTCTGGAGCAGAATTTCCACTCTCCACCTTGTATTTTTTTTTTTTTTAATCTACATTGTCCTCCCACAGAAAAACACTGGAGCCTGTTCACAGGTTAGCCGGGGCATCTATTGGTTCAAGAGATCTTCAATGTCCTGTTCTACCAAACACACAGGGAGTAGGGAAACAGTCTACACCTTCAGAACTGTGCCTCAGCTGATCCTCTGACCCCCAACATTTGTTCCTGGGGTGTCTCTACTGAGCAGGTTTCTTTTAGACTTGGTGGTGTGACAGTGGATACAGTTCTTGGGCAGTCACCACATACTTAATTCTCTCACACACCATTTCCTTCATCCCCAACAGCCCTGGGAGGCCAACATTATTATTAGCTTCATTTTACATGAGAGACTTGGTACTCAAAAATGCCTTGTCAGTCATCCTAAGTCACACAAGGAAGAAGTGGATGAAACCAGCTTGTCAAGCCCAAGTCACTGATTCATTGTTTTTAAAGTTTGCACACAGTATGTGTGAAAGTGAGAGGTGTTATTCCTTAAGCACAATTCATGTTTATTTTCAGGACAGGTGTCTTCCTTGGCCTAGAGTTAATTAATTTAGAGTTCACTAATTTGGCTAGTCTGGCTAGTCAGGCAGCCCCAGGGAGACCTGTCTCTGCCTCCCAAGAGCTGGGATTCCTAGCATGCATCACACCTGGCTTTTTTTCCCCCATCTCAGATCAAACTGAGGCCCTGCTCATGCAGTAAGCACTTTCTGACTGACCTACCTCTCCAACACATTGCTTTTCTGTTCTCAGGCTGGCCTGTAACTAACTCCTGGGATGGAACCCCAGATGTGCGGCTGCTGCACCCATCCATTTATCTTACCATTTCTTACACAGTATTGAGCATTTAGTAGGTGTTAGGCAGAATGATGGACATCTGTCAGTTTAGTGAAAAGTAAAACTTTGCTATCAGGGAGCTTGGAATCTGCTGGAGAGGCAGCTTGTGGGCATTGGCATACAGCATAGGCTACGGAATATGGAACTCTGTTTTCACCTGGGTTTACCCTAAAACTGACCCTGAGATGAAGTTTGGATTTGAAAGCCCAGCTTGGAAGTGAGACAGAGAAGGAAGTTGCTAGAGGCCATGCTAGTGTCAGATTTGGGCTGTGGGCACTGGAGGTGTTCTGAGAGTACAGACAGGCACTGCAGAGGTGTGCCAGGGTGGCAGGCAATAGACTGGGTACTCCTCCCAAGCCTCTTCCCCTTATTGCTGAAGGATTCCAGTAGGAGTGCACCCATGACTAGTACTTTGACCTATACCCCAAGTCTGTTATCTACAGCCACCAAAGATTCCCAAGAAAAGAGAGGCAATGCCATTGGAAAGAGTGGTCCATCTGCTAGGAAGCATCCTTCAAATTCCTAGGGCTTTGTGGTTGCCAATCACATCTGCTCACCTAGTTTAATATGATAAGGGTGGGCATGGCTGGGTGCTGAGACAGGAGGGAGTACAAGTGTCTGAGAACAGGGAAGAGGACCCTGTACCGAGTGTACAGTGCTTGAACTAGGGGCTGAGAGGCTGCATAGGGTACTTAGAACTTTCTCCCTGCTGAAAACTAGGCAAACTCCTGTGAGCTACTGTGATTGGGCCCAGGTCATAGGAGGACCTCTGTAGCTGCACATGAGCATGACTCTAAGAGGGCAGAGAGACAGGAAGTTGGCTGGAGACTGCTGCCGAGAGAGGATGATAGCCAGGCTGCAAGGGACACCTGCTCTTTCTGCTTCCCTCACCCATCCCCTCACACGCCCCTGGCAATATGGCTTCTCACTGGATCTACTCATGTCTACAAAATACCATGTTTCAATTTATACTGGACAAAGGCCACTTTATGTGACACTATTATTGAGTCTATAATCAACCATCATGAAGTAAATACAGTTGTAAAGAGGTGAATAATATATAAGAAATATGTCTAGTTAAAATAAATTTAACTTTATTGCCTCTCATTTTATCACCAGATAATATTTTAGGATGAAGTGGTTGAAAGTATTTCATGGTTTGTTTTATGAATCTACCAGACTGTGAATTCTATAATATAAAAACCTGGTTCTAAAGTTTAGTTTACTTGACCATTTGGGTTAATGGCTATTTAGTTGTATAGGATAATTCTAAATGTGCCTGACCCCAAGTGGCAGACAAGCATCTTTAGCTATAATTTGTTTTTGTTTTTCAGCCTCAGCCATTAACTGACCAAAAAAAAAAGTCTTAAGAAGATGTAGCTAGGAATTATCCATCCTAATTGTCTCAAAATAAGACAATGGAAAGAAATAGAAGTAATAAAAATAAGAAAGAAGAAATAAAATCATCTCTACTGTAGACAACATGATTCTATATGCATAAGAGACCCTACAGAAAATTCTTAGGTTTAATGAATGCTTTTGGCAAAGTGGCAGGATACAAAATGAAGGCACAAGACAATAGTTTCATATATACCAATAAGGAGTTTGCAGAGGATGAGATTAGAGAGAAAGTGTCCCATTTACAATAGCTCTCAAAATGTAAAGTACCAAAGAATAAACCAGGGATGGGAAAGACCCACACAATCAAAACTGTCAGGACCCGAGAAAAAGGAAGGAAAGAAGATGCCAGGTGATGCTCCTGGATTGGCAGAATTAATAATGTGGAAATGGCCACATGACCAAAAATAATCCTCTGATTTATTGTAATTCTCATTAAAATTCCAATGACATTCTTCACAGAGCTAGAAAAAATAATCCAAAAATTTATATGAAAATACAAAAGAGCATGCATAGTCAATACAATACTAATCCGAAAGAACATTCCTGGAGGTATTACAATACTTTGACCTCAAATTATACTATGGATCCATAGCAATAAAAAATAATATTGTATTGGCACAAACCAGACATGTAGACTGATGGAATAAGATAGGGAACAAGAAATAAAGTCACACCGCTATGGACACTTACTTTTTGACAAAGGGACAAAGAACATATGCTTGAAAAACTGTCCACTACACATATACTGGAGGCAAAAGATGGTATCTACCCTGCATAAGAATGAACTGAGTTCCACAGCCCCATCTTGACAAACATCAACTGAAAATGAACTGATGACTTTAATTTAATCCTGAAATGTGCCAAGGCATGGTGGCTCAAACCTTTAATCCTAGCACTCTTGGGGCAGAGGCTGTCAGATCTCTCTGAGTTCAAAGCCAGCCTGGTCTACACAGTGAGTTTCAGGCCAGCCACCAAGCAAACATCACTCTTGAGATTCCATTTCACCCTCTTCAGAATGACTGTGATCAAGAAAGTGAATAACAGGCATTGGTAAGGATGTAGAGAAAGGGAACCTGTACTCATTGCTGGGGGCAGCAAAAACTAGCACAACCATTATGGACATCAGTATGGCTATTTCTCAAAATATTTGGCTGGACATGGTAGTGCATATCTTTATTTCCAATGCTTGGGAGCCAGAAACAGACAGATCTCTTTGAGTTCCAAGTCAGTCTGGTCTTCATAGTGAGTTCTAGGACAGCCAAGGTTATACAGTGAGACCCTGCCTCAAAAAACCTAAACAAACAAATGACTATTTTATGACCTATCTATACCATTCCTGGGAATAGACCTAAAGGACTCCTGTCAGAGACACTTTGCCGCTCTGTTTGGAATGCTAAGGAGACAGAACCAGCCTAGATGTCATGTCCACCAACTAGTAGTAAGAGTTTGGCAAATAAACAAACACAGTGGGATTTCACTGTCTTGTAAAGAAAATGATTTTTTTCAGGACAGTGGATGGAATTGGATAGTAGTATATTAAGTAAGGTGACCCAGTCTCATAAAGGCACAAATCACATGTTCTCTCATATGTAACTCATAACTTTTAATGGTTGTATTTATACACCTAAGGTGTTGTAGAGGCTATAAAATAAAACTAAATAGGAGAGACCAGGAGAATGGGAACGAAAAATGTGAAGAAGATAGAGGAGGCAAAATGATAAATTTCTCCATCTCCTTTGATATCAATCAGCTACTATTGAAATTTATTTTTAAAGTATTGGCAATTTATACTGTTTTAACTGTAAAATCTATATAACGTCGATTTTACCATCTCACCACTATACAATGGAATGGTTAGTATCATTAAGGACATCCACAATGTTGTGTAACCAATCCCTTGAACTATTTCTTTTTTATAAAACTGAAATTCTGTGCCCATTTAGCAATAACACAGGTTCATATGCACACTTGCTCATATATGCATATTTTGTGAGTGATGTAAGTATTTAGATGTGTTCACTTGTGTGTAAATGTGCATGTATGTGGAGGAAGAAACCAATGTCAGCTGTCTTCCATCTCACTTTTTTTTTTTTTTTTTTTTTTTTGAGACAGGTCTCCCCTTGTACCAGAGCTTACTTACTCAGCTAGACTTGGTGGCCAACAATCTCAGAGCTCTCCCTGTGTCTGCCTTCCCAAGGCTGGGGCTACTGTACCCAGCTTTCTATGTGGGTGCTGGGGATCCAAACTCAGGGCCTCATGCTTGTGCGGCAGGCACATTCCCGACTGAGCCATCTCTCCCCAGCCTACAGGCTTATGTTAATAATAGCTGAGTTCAAAGCTCAACTATCTATTTGGTTGGGGAGAATGAAATTTTGTTCCTAATTTCAGGAAATGTATGTGTTTTTAAAGAATGGATTTTGGTCATGTGCTTTTTAGTAAGAAAATCAAAAGTGCAACATGTTGATAACATCTGTCCCCAAATTATCTCTGCACAGCATTTCTTTCTGAAGCAGTTCATTTTTAACTCATTATTTAAAGCAACACCTTTATTTGAAGGTTCGGGCGAAATCCGTTCCTTTCTGGAGTTCCACCTGCTGTGTACCTGTGTTAATGAAAGCCACTTGCCATCAGGAGAAATGTCGGGCAATCTGTAGCATTTTCTTGTCAAAGGACAACACCTGTTCCCCAAGATCACCGCCTGGAGTTGTACCTTCACAGAAGCTGCACCTCTTGTTGAATGCTTTGCTGTTGTCCCCAGAGCAACAATGATGACTCCTGTCCCTTGTGTTCTGTTGGCTGTCTATTCTCCCTGGTGATATCTTGCTTCTGAACATTGCACCAAGTGGCCTTCATCTGCAAGGCTTTCTCTGAACATCAGCCTCAGACTTTCTCAAAATTGCAGTCAGAGGAGTCCATCCCTACACTGGTTACAATGACACCATTTTCCCACATTGTCACTTTTAATAATGCCAGGTGATTTTGACACTCTGTCTTCTCAGCTACATCTTTTAGCTTCCAAACAATCAATTTCTTCATGTTTTTCACCATTAAGACAAAATTTAACAAAGAACATAAGCTAATACACTCTAAAACCCCACTGACCTTTCATCTGATTAGCCAATGCCCCACATTCATATGGCATAGCAATCATGTTTGTTGGTGATGAATGTGTTTTAGCTAACCTTTATTTTTTTACTTTAAAATTTGTTTATTTTAATTTTCTAAGGAACAAATGACATTAGAATATTGGGGTTTTGCATCAAGAATCTTAGCAGACATTTCTAAACAATCTTACATTTAATGAAATGTTTTAAAATTTGGATTGAATACTTCATTGAAGATGGGTGTTCAGAGTTTGTCATCGTATTCTAGATGAAATAAATATTTCAATAGCATTAAAATATGTCAGTCTTAAGTGTTCAGGTCATTGACTTTTAATCTCTGCATTTATCCACATAACTCGGCCCCAAATCATGATAGAAAATGTTTCTTGAGGCTGGGGAAATGTCTCTGTGGGTAAGATGCCTGCTCTGCAGAATGAGGCCTGAGTTCAAATCCTCAACACTCATGTAAAAGCCAGCATTGGTGATCTGAGGCAGCGGATCCCAGAAGCTGTCTGGCCAGCCAGCCCAGCCACAATGATGAGCTTCTAGTGAGAGACCCAGTGGAAGTGGCTCAGGCAGACACCTGACATCCAGCTCTGGCCTTCACATGCATATGCACATCTGCACACTTACAAACATGTACCATAAACAAGAAAGGAGGGAGGGAGGAGGGAGGAAAGGAATAAGGGAGAGAGGGAAGGAAGGAAGAGAGAGAAGGAAAAGAAAAGAATGAAGAAGTAAAAAGTAAAGTCTTTCCTGAGCCACAAAAGCTCGGTTACAAAGCATGGCTATAATTGCTGCTGGTTTGGAGTCACAGATTAGTTGTACAATCCCAGCACACGGCCTTCACTTTGTCCTGTCAGTACCCATAGAATCCTACATCCTTAGTGTTTGCCTCCTTGGGTCGATGTGTTTAATTCAGACTTGTGTGTACCCATATTTCATTCTCTATTTTTGCTGTATAATCTTATTTGAGAACTGCACACTGCAGTCTGTTTGCTTGCTCCTCCATAGGACATTTGGACACAGTTAGAGATAAAGTCACATGAGTGTTCTTGCAGCAGTCGGTCACATAGCATCGGCTTATACTTAAATCTCTTAGAAGCCACCAGCAGCTTCCTAGACTTACATCATGCTCCCAGTTCCTGTAACACTTGGCCTTGATCATGTTCATTTATTTATTTATCAAAATTTTTAAAACTAACATAAAAGACCAGAGTTAGGGATTGGGATCAATGTCAGGGTCTCCCTTTTCACTACATGGCATTAAATGGATAAATTTTTAAATCCTTTTGATTAATTTTCAGTTTGTTTGGTTTGATTTTAGTTTAATATCTTTGTAGGAGGGTGCCTAGATACCATGGCATCCGTGTGGAGATCTTCTTTCATCATATGGGTCCAAGGGTCACACCCAGGACACCAAACTTGGCAGTAAAGCACTTTTATTTTCATTTTTAAAAATGTTATTCTGAGCACTTGAATTTAAACATTTTGGGGAACAGATTAGCCTTGCCTATAACCCACTGAGTTTCACCTGCCTCTGTCTCTTCCTGAAGATAGTTGGGGTCAAAGGTGTGTGCCGCCACCTCTGATCCAGCATTGTCTACTACAGTTCACTTTGTCCCAACGTGGGCAATGTTGTCCTCTCCAGGTTGGTTCCTGGGTCCCTTTGACATGACAGTGAGATCTTTGGCAGTTTCTCTGCTTTTTTGTTTTCACATTTTTTTTATTTTCTAGAATTTCATATGTGAGTAGTATATTTTATATCCCTTCTACCCCACCCCCAGCCCTTGATCTCCTCCATGGCTCCCTGACTCCCTCTCAAATTCATACTTCTTCTTTAGCTATTATTACAAACAGATGTATACGTGTGCATGTATAAATACAATATAAATACAACCTGCTGAGCCCGTATAGAGTTGCTCATTTGTATATGTATTTAGGGCTGACCACTTTGGATTGCCCCTGGAGAATGGTTCTCCCTCTCTTTGCAGCCTCTATAGCTCTTATCCACGGGCAGGGCCTTATAAGATCTCCATCCCCATTGTCATGACAACTAGTGTTGTCATTGTGTAGCTCTTGTTTAGGTACCATATTGTTACTATTTTGTGGGTACATAGGAGACACTGTCTCACGAAGGCTTTCTGGCTCTTACAATCTTTCCATCCCTTCTACTTCAATGGTCCCTGAGTCTTTGGTGCAATGTAGTGCTGTGTTGTAGATATACTGGAGAGGGGAACCCCACTGTCGGTTGTTTGTCATTTTAACCTCTTATCCACTTCTGTGATGGTCTCCAGCTGATGCAAAAGAAGTGTTTTTGGTGAGCAGTGAGAGCTGTGTTTACCTGTGGGTGTAAGACTAAGTATTGGGAATGCAGTTGGGAATATACTGGTTTAGGGAAGTGGTAGTAGTAGGTTCTCCTTGAGGGGCCATGGCCTCAACAGCCACAGGGACATAGTTAGGTTTACAGCACCAGGCATGAAGTCTCAACTATGGTGTTGGCCTTAAGTCCTTGCAGGTGGTTATGGATTATCCCTGGGATATTGTGCCACACTGGGTATCCCTTGCCATGCTTGTCATCATTGGGGTTCATAGGCTTCACAGCTGCACAGACTACTGATTGCTTTTTCCCCTTGCAACTTCAGAGAAGCTGCTCCTCCTCCTCCTCCTCCTCCTCCTCCTCCTCCTCCTCCTTCTCCTTCTCCAC